>CAUYQG010177405.1:0-34902 GCA_963574415.1 Tarsius wallacei
AAGGTAACTCCATTGTATAATGATTCTTCTTCCCTGTCTCTATGTAACTACTTTAGACTATATCTTAATGGCAGAACTCCAGGGACTTTCTGAGCACTGGCTATACCTAACTGACATGAAATTAATCAAAGCTCCCTAACAATCGGAGTTCCCATTTTGGTTGCCAAGTCATTAGTTAATAGTTGCTATGGTCACTAAGTTTCTATGTAGCCAATGCTGCAAATTTTACCTATGAAAGCTTGTCACAGACTGCACCAATTTGCCAAGAGTTTTTCTGGCGTTTGCCTACTCTTGACCCGCACGTTTAATAAGTTCATAATTAATTAGACTCACCTTGCTGGCGTAACTTCTCGCTTACTCGGTCATAACAGTCTCAGTGCTCTGCCTTGGGGCAGATAGGCAGATAAGAATGTTGGAAGAATAACCAGAAGATCTGGAGAAAATGGGCTTTTCTCAAGATGACAGAGCAAAAATTACAATAATCTGAGAAGTCTGAAAATATAAGGTGCATCTAGAAGTCAGGGAGCGCTACCGCTATCAGAGCCCGATGCTCCTCTGTAGGGTGAAACAGGAAAATCTGTGATCCTGGAGGGTTCCTTTGAGAGTGTGGCCAGAAGAGAGGGGGCTAGACACCCCATCGATGGCACAGGAACCACACAGAACAGAATGGCAGCCTTGCTACCTGGCTTCCCTGAAGAAGGGTATGATGCTGGGCCCCAAGGACCTTTTTCTGATGTGTTCTCACACCATTACTAATGTAGTGTGGAGATAGCCTAACAGCTGAAAACCAAGAAAGAAGTCTTTCAATAGAAAGGCACCATGGTGGGGGGGGGGTGGGGGGCAGGAGCAGTGTGAAGTTAGGTGACTTAGTGCTACCTCTATAAATATCCTTTTTATTCAATCTCACTAATTGTAAATGACTTTCACCTTTTTTTCTGGATACCATCAAATTCTAGGGTACTAATCGTTTTCTTGGTCATATTGCTCTTGGGGGATTGTATTTTGGGAAACCTGATACGTCTGTACAGGGTCGTTCTAACACGCACACTTTGACAGAGGGTGTTTAGGAGAAAGGGAGGCAGTCACTTTGAGGGAAGAAATAAACAGCATCGTCTGTCTGTCCTTGCACATTTGCCAAAAAAATATTTATGCTATATGTACAGAAGAACTTTTCCCCTTAAAACACATGAACACAGCAGATGTTCTGGGGCATGTAAATAGCCCTGAAGAGCTGATATGATTAAGGCTCTCTGGTTATGAAGAACCGGATTCACACCCCAAATCGTAAATCACAACGAATGCTCAAGCGTAAGACTGTAGGAATCACTCCAGCATGGGACTGGATTTTACACGGCCTTTGAAAGTGGAGAGAGCCACCACTGGGGCTGTAGCCCTTGACGGTTTGTTTGCTGTAAATCACTTGTGATTTGGAAAGGCCCCAATTAGGGGCAGGATATCCTTTCTTTGTGAACCAGGATGTTGTCCATAGTCTGAAAAAGGAAGGAGGCAAAGCCCCAGGAAGTGGCACGTTATCTTGAAACACATCCCTTGTAAAAGCAGGCTGCAGAGATCGCTGGCCTGGGCTGCGCCCACCTTCCTTTCCGGGGATACGCTCTCTGAAGGAGCTCTCGCTCCAGTTCCTACAAGGAAAACGGGGTGCACTTGCCAAAACTGGCAGGCAACACGAAGTCCAGGGCCACCAGCATTTCTGCCTTTCTCACTACGGATTTCCTGGCGTGGTGTGCGAGGTCTTATATGTGGTTCTGGACATTGTGCCTTCTGCAAAGAAAGGCTCCCATAGGAACGAAAGGGGTCTTTCTAACTGGGCCCCTTCCCCCATTTTGTAGGTGAAGAGATTTGAGGTTCTGTGAGGTTCTGTGATTTACACGGGGTCATACTGTTGTTCTAAGTAGGCAGAAGCTGGCATGCCACACCACAAACCTACGGCATCAAAAGTGCTCTCTCCTGTGCCTATCTAGACATCATTCTTTAAATTTAATTTAATTTCTATTTTAGAGATGGGTCTCACTCTGACTCCCAGGCTAGAGTGCAGTAGCGCAATCATAGTACATTGTAGTCTCGAACTCCTGGCTCAAACCATCCTCTTGCCTCAGCCTCCTGAGTCACCACTGTGCCCAATTTAGATATCATGCTTGATCTCCCAAGAGACCGAGACTGTTTGTCTGTTTGACTAGGGCAGAAAAAAAAAGGAGGCTAAAGAAAATAAGGGGATTATTTTCCCCTTGATTTTCTTTTATTGATTTAACACTGATAAAACTGATCATCTTCTTTGGCAAAGTAGCCACAGACATTTAGCACAAATCAAAGCCCATGTTTCTCTCTCTCTCTCTTTCTGTCTTTTTTTGAAGTGACAATTCAGACTTCTGCTAAGTTATGAAATGCCTTTATTTCAGTTCAATACCTAAGGAACCACATGGTTGGTGCCCAACTTTTATGAGTCTTAAGGGAATTGTGAAAAAAGAAAGGAAATAAATATTTAAATATGAAAATCGGCCTCTAATTACCTAATGGTTCTAAAGGATATATCAGTGATAGAAACAACAAATCAGAGATGGAAAGATGGTGCCCACAGGAAGAGGCAGGTTAGGAAAAAGCAAGCGTGCAGTACAGGAGCCCTGTTCACCACGCTAGCCACCCTGGGACTCAGACACCAGACATGGCATTTTCCAGAGAATGCCGGCGTGTTTATCGCCCAGCAGGCCCTGCCCTGCAGCCTGAGAGCACCTACCAGCGTTTCCAACTTGGCAGCCCCCCAACAAACAGAACAATGATTGCTTTTCTCTTGCTATAATAATGCTGTCTAGTTCATCAGAGATCCATTTTGTATTTTTCATTGAGTCCAAAGCACGTTGTTTCCTTCAGAAGAAATCCTATCATGTTTTACATATTTTAAAAAACAACCAATCAGAGACATTAGTAAAGGTAGAAAAATTTTGGTGAGAAAGGAAAAAGTTACTCCTAGAATCTCAGGATTTTCTGAAGTAACGTATTTAAAAAAAATACACATATGACACATGAGTGAGCTTAAATATTTCCCAGCTTATCTGCTCTTAGGGAGACAGCTACGGGGCTGTAGTAAAGCCTCATACTTTATCATTCATTCATTCACTCATTTGCTCACTCATTCATTCAGCTAATATATATTTATTGAGCATTTACTATGTGTTCTGAGCATTAAGGATACAGCAATCAACAAGATAAAAATGACCCTGGCTCTATTGAGCTAATATAGAGGTGATCAAGAACAAACCCATGCAAATACATAAATATGATAATTCCAGATGGTAACAAACTCTTTGAAGGGAAAACAAGGTGGTGTGCTGGCCACTGGCCAGGGCAGGTTAGTCAGAGCTGCCAACATCTGAGAGCTGAGATGTAGCAGAGGGGTAGCAGCCTGTGAAGGCCTGAAGTCGGCAGGAGAATGGCCAGGCCAAGATCCTGGGGTAAGAGCAAGCTTGACAAATTTGGGAGAAATAAAGAACATCAGTACGGACTGAGGACAATTGCTACCTACTGTGATAAAGATTTTAGTAAGATGATGTACACAAAAGAACTTTATAAACCGCAAAGTGATACCATTGAAAGGTATGATTCGGTAGTGCTAGAATACTCAAATTATCACATAAAGAACATCATTTTTGCATCTAGGAAGGACTAGGACAAGAACCATGTATGTTTCCATTTTTGTCTTTCTACTTCCTAATACAAAGTGGCTGGTTCTGCCAAAGCCCTTGCAAATATGGCACATCTACCTTGCGTGAAATAGGAGATCTCACATACCTGGAATCCTATTGAGTGTCACCCAGAAATGTTCATCAGGACTGAAGGTGTCCTTGGACCACTGGAGCAAATCAACAGCCCGTGGATCATGAAGGATAAAGTTGGCAAACTCTCTTGATAGAGCAACGTAGGCAGAGCCAAAGTAAATGGTGAGATTGTGGGGGGGTGGCGGCTTCAGCGCTGTCGTTCTTATCACATAAGAAAGTTCTTTGCTCAGGTGCTCTCGGTGGACATATTTAGTCCGTCCAATTGCATGAGCTGGGGGCAGCACCCCTGGGGTAATATTCTTTCCTTTAAATTCTTTCAGATACCGAACAATTTCCTTGTTGGTTTTCAGGGGGAAGTCTTGTCCACAGGTGTTAATGACATACTTCCAAGAGACCTCTGAGGCGGAAAGATCTTTGATGCAGTTCAGGTCAGCCTGGAGCCTGGAGATCCCACCATAGACAACTGGCTCCATCTTGGAAGCCAGGAAAGCATTTGGGAAGCAGTTCAGCAATTGCTCCACTGCGTCTTTAAATTCAACTGTCGCCTTTTCATCCACATGAACACAGTAGATGTTTTGGGGCATGTAAATAGCCCTGAAGAGCCTTGCAAAGGTGTCGAAATGGTGATGGATGACCATTATATATGCCAGAGGAAATTCAGCTTCTTCTTTAGATAAAGGGGCTGTGATATAGTGGCTTTGGGTCAAGTATTCCTTGCAAGAAGACTTCTCATGGATTATTAGTTTGCTTTTCCACAGGAAAGGTGTTTTCCCGTTGATGAAGGCTGTGCAAACTTGAGACAGCATCAAAGGGTCTGAGATATTTAGTCTCTGGTAGCTCTGATCTCCCCCAAAATTGAACACATAGAACATGATAAAAATGATTACACTAGAGACAGAAACTACAAAGAGGTAACGCATCGATGAAGGCATGCCTCAAAGAAGGGCGAAATGTCAGAGACCATCAAAATCTTTAAGTCTTTTTCCAAACTTACTTGTTTCTCTAAGTTCTTATTCCGGCACATGCTCCAGTCACTCCTGCCCTGAAGGAGACATGACGAATTTGTTCAGTTTCATCCCGGGAGTCCAGCTGCTGGCTCGCTCCTCATGCCGATCTTAGAGACTGATTCCGCCTCTCTCAGACCTCCTTTGTTTAAATCCCAGTAGCAGGTTGCTTAAGCCCAGCCTTTCTCCCTCCTTCTGCCTCTGCTAGCTGTTTCACTAAAACTCTGCTAGTTCCTTTTCTCCCCCTGCAGATTTAGTTTCTCAGATCTCTTTCCTTTCACTTCCCATGCCATGCCCCATCCCCCTTGTTATTACCATTCAGGGATAGCACAGTGGGAGCCAGAGTTGAAGTGATGAGCTCTGGCAGGCGTGCCGCTTCCTGCTAGTCATCTAGCAGGCGGCTGGACGTGCCCCCTCTTGTCGCTCGTGGCTGTGATCCACAGCCTGGTCTCCCAGCCCTTCCAGTGCAATCCACAGGATGTAACACAGCTCCTGTTTTCCAATATGCTGTTTCATAAAACCTGACTTAAGTGGCAACATCCAACATAAAAGAAAGCCCCAACCATCCCAGCTCCCTGTCACGCTTTTTTGGCCCCACCCCACTCTTTTTCAAAACAACAGCTTGCTGGAGGAGGAGCCCCAGCCCTGGGGGATCTGAATTGCAAGAGCTCCTGGGCCATGGCTTTGAAATGAGCCCCTCTCCTCTCACTTCCAGTCATCTACTGTGGTGTTCGTCACGGAGCCTGAGGGTCAAATGAACAAGTCCTGAGATACATCCCCTGGTTTGGGTAAGGACTTCGAGTTTCCCAGGAAAAAACTTCCATCCTGGCCACAGGTGACGTTCCAATAGGGGACCCAGGAGGGCATTCAGACTTTAACCACCCAGAGAACGGGATCAAATGCTCAAAGAAGTGTTTTGACAACCTAGGAAATGAGTGTTGGTTTATCCTACTTGCTAATATAGTAGTGTTTTGGCTGAGGAATAGCAAGCTGATTTACTTCAAAGATTCTCATCTTCAGCGGTTCACTTTTCCACCAGCCATGTTGTAATGAAACATAGAGTAATGCATTTTATTAACTATCCTCTTACGACAACTTCTAAAACACCAGTTGAACTACTGACTATTTCCCCTCACTAATACCTGAAATGAACAACTCCAGGCCTCACCCCCAAAGTATTCACTCCTGTGGAAACTGAGCCCTTACCTCACCCCATGAAGGAAGAATATCCTTTAATGCACATTTTCCTCTTCCTTTTGAAAAGGCTCTACCCTGCTATTAACAGAATTGATAGGACAACATGCTGATTCCCTGCTTTCGTCATGGGTAGGAAAACCAATGCTACCCTCTCCCAGGGTTTAAGGCACCCCACACTCCAACTCAATGTCATTTTCATTCTTCTAGCTGCCATTGTTTACACTTTTCATTTTTCAAGTTTGTACATTATTTTTCTCTTTTCATAACTAAATTCTTCTCATCCCCTATCCCCACAAAGAAACTCTCTATGCAACCCACCCCTGGATTTTTAGGTCAAGTAGAAAAAATGTAGCCATTATATGGATAAAGCAGATAAATCTAATTCTTAGTGTCTTCTATGGAATAAAGAGAATCACCTAAAGTTAAGATAAAGAAAATTTCAAGCCTAAGTTTTTCTTCTTCCAAATAATACTTTTAAACATTGGGTTATTGTACATTCTATTTCTAAACAACAAACAGTGATTTCAGTATCTCATTTGGCAAAGACTTGTGGCCTAGAATGAATATTAAAATATTTGTGGGCTGGGCGCAGTGGCTCAAGCCTGTAATCCCAGCACTTTGGGAGGCCAAGGCGGTGAGAGGATTGCCTGAGCTCAGGGGTTCGAGACCAGCCTGAGTAACGTGGCAAGATCTCATCTTTAAAATAAATCAAAAAATTAGCCGGGCGTGGTAGCACGCAACTATAGTTCCAGTGACTTGGAAGACTGAGGTGGAAGGATTGCCTGAGCCCAGCAGGTTGAGGCTGTGGTGGCCATGGCATGCCACTGTACTCCAGCCTAGGCAACAGAGTGAGACTCGACTCAAAAAAATAAATTAATTAAATAAAATATTTGCAATATGACAAAGCATTCAGTGGACATAATTAGGCCAACAGAGTCTGTTCACATTGCTGTTTCCAACTGGCCAATAACATAGGGATTCTTATTTATACAGGCTTAAGGGGGCAGACGTTAATAATGTTACTATATTAAGAAATATAGACACTAGCCAAATTAGCAACTTTCATAATACTTCTGTATTCAATCCAGTACTTCAAATGGCATTGTTTGTATATTGAGAAATACAGCTGTCTTTTCTTTTGCCTGTTCTTGGGCCAATTTCCCCACCCTTGGGTTCTGGTATTAAAACGTCCCTACAGGAGAACTTATAAAAAAATGCTTATTATATTAGAGAAAGTCTGACCTGTTACCGTTCTGTCCTAGTAGGCTGCACAACCTGCTTATCCAGAACGGATACCCTATACTTTTTTGCTACTGAGACTGAACAGCTCAGCCTTGGCCTTTGACTACAGCTGAAGACAAAGTTGACACTTGCAGACCTAGCAACCACAAACCAGTCTTCTCACTCTAGAGGCAATTATTCCCGAACTAGCCAATTAATCAGACTAGATATCTTAAGGCTCCTCTGGGGCCATATTAAAGGCTTTCTTTGTATTTCATTCAGAAGTCTTTATTTTCTATACATTATTTAAGAATTTCTTCCAATTATGAAAATATGTTGACTGTAACTCCAAATTGAAGAGGGTTCCCTTTATTTGAAATGACAGAAGACTTAGAATCTCAGTTAATTAAAAACAAAACAAAACAGAGGGACAAGATTGCCCTTCCCCACTTGATTGAGGGCAAAGTAGCAGTGGTCAAGACAAGATTGCCTTCCTCCATGTGATCAAGGGCAAGGTAGTGCTGGCCAAGACAAGAGTGACCTTTTCCATGTGATCAGAGACAAGGTAGTGCTGGCCAAAACAAGAGTGACCTCTTCCATGTGATCGGAGGCAAGTTAGTGCTGGCCAAGACAAGCGTGACCTCTTCCATTTGATCAGGGGCAAGGTAGCACTGGCCAAAACAAGAGTGACCTCTTCCATGTGATCGGGGGTGAGTAGTGTTAGCCAAGGCAAGAGTAATCTCTTCCATTTGATCGGGGGCAAGGTAGCACTGGCCAAAACAAGAGTGACCTCTTCCACGTGATCACGGATAAGGTAGTGCTGGCCTAATGCTGTAAGACCTGGAAAAAAGCAAGTTGGAGGCACACTGCACTGACAGTTTGCTACTTGCCAGGCTAAGTCAACCGGTGAAGGAAGCAGAAAAGACCTTTCGTGTTGTGCTAAAACACTGGGACTTCGTCTTGCCACCAGAGGAGCACACACAGGCTTTAGGTGGAAGAGTGCCACACAGCAATGTGCGACCACCAGGGGAGGATTTTTGTACACACTTCCGCACTCTTCTTTTTTCTGTTTTACTGCATGTACTGCTGGAAACTTTGTTATACCTTCATAATTGTTCTGGGACTTGCTTTTTTTTTTTTTTTTTTTTTTTGAGTTAGAGTCTCACTCTGTCGCCCAGACTGGAGTGCAGGGCCGCTCCCAGCCACTGCAGCCTCCACCTGCTGGGCTCCGGCGATCCTTCCGCCTCAGCCTTCCAAGTAGCTGGAACTACAGGCGCGCACTACAACACCCGGCTAATTTTTTTTTATTTATTGTAGAGATGAGGTCTCGCCAAGTTGCCCAGGCAGGTCTCAAACCCGCGGGCTCAGGCAATCCACTCACCTCAGCCTCTCAAGGTGCAGGATTACAGGCTGAGCCACCGAGCCAGCTGGGGCTTGCTTTTCTATTTCCAATTGAATGCTACCCTTAAGTTGGGAAAGAACTTGAGGGGACATGGATTTGGGCAGCAACACTAGACTTGTAAAGTCAGATAATAGCAAAAAGATCCTTGAGGGGACTGACTTGGGCAAAGTTTGTTGAAGTAGCATAGCATTGAGGGGTTAAGCTATGTTGGAAGAAAAGTTTAGGTTGACGAGGTGAGACTGTATCCATTCTTGAGCTTGTGCATGGATTTTCTTTGAAAGATATTTTTATGCAGTTTGCTTTGTTATTGAAGCAGGTCAAAAGACTCAGGGATTTGTTCTTCATGATAAAATAAAGGATTTGTTTTTTCCTCTTGACCTAAGAGTAATACGTGGAAAAGAAGAAAATATTGGCAGTCCAATTCACTTTGGACAGCCATCAAATACAGTCGTTCCTTGTTATCCATGGGGAATTGGTTCTAGAACCCCTCAGGATAACAAAATGTGAGGATGCTCAAGACCCTGAAATAAAACAATATAGTATTTGCATATAACAAACACACACCCTCCTATGTACTTTAATTCACCTCTAAATTATTTATGATACCAAATATAATGTAAATGCTATGTAAATAGTTGTTATACGGTATTGTTTAGGGAATAATGCCAAGAAAAGTCTGCATATGTTCAGTACAGAAAAAACCATTCTTCCCCTCCCCTTCTCCCTACCCAGAATATTTTTGATCCAAGAGTTAGTTGAATCCAAGAATTCAGGACCTGGGGATACAGAGAGCTGACTGTAATTCTGTTGTGGGTGGCCAGATGGTTTGTAAATAGTGCCTTTTTTTTTTTTTTTAACATGGTGATGATCATGATGCTAAAGAGAAGAAAGAAGACATTTCCAAATCTTTAACTAAAACAACAATCCTCCCACAACTAAGTCCTCCAATTGGATTCACTGGGGAAAATCCTCCTCCTCCTGGGGCCTAATCATTTTACTTTCTATACTATTCATCTAATGAGCAACAAAAGATGTTGTTGTGTACATCACAGGACCCAAAGCATTATTTTAAACTCTCATCTCAGAGGCAGGGGAAGAAGCTCAATATGCAGAATTTTAAAGACTCAGGTGGCAAGCCCAGAGGTGACCTTGCCACCTCGTGTGAGCTGGAGTGATCTGCACCTGATTTTGATGCAGCAGAGAGGTATCAAGGAAACACTTCCTGGATGCTCAATGAAGCCAAGCAAATATTTGCAAAAGATGGTAAACAAAGTATTTAAATAGGCAAATGTTAAAGTACATGTGGCTAGGGCCAATATTCTTTTAGCATACATTAAGCTACTGGTAATATGAAAATCCTGACATCTGGGTGCTGAAAAATAAAAAATAAGTTACCATGGCCAACTAACATTTCAAGATAAGACTTCTGGCCAGGTGCAGTGGCTCATGCCTGTAATCCTAGCACTTTGGGAGGCCAAGGCAGAAGGATTGCTTGAGCCCAGAAGTTTGACACCAGCCTGGGCAACAACATATCAAGACCTCTTCTCTACAAATAAAAAAATCAAAAAATTAGCAGGGCGTGGTGGCACGTGCCTGTAGTCCTAGCTAATTGCTTGAGCCCAAGAGGTGGAGGCTGTGGTGAGCTGTGATCATGCCACTGCACTGCACAGGCTGGGTGGCAGAGCAAGAACTCGTCTCTCAAAAAAAAAACTTACCACTGAGTTTACATGAGGAAACTGTTTAACCCTGGGAGGATAACTGACTCATTAATTGTATTACCAAAACATTTGTTTCCACAAGAATTCAGCCAAATTGGGTATGTCTGTAGCTTGGGGATAAAGGTAATCCAGATGAGTGTTTTGCAAACCTTACCTTGACATTTCATCACCTGAAGGGGCTGTTTCCCTACGGATCATAGGGCCCCCACCCTAAGAGCTCAGTAGGTTCCAGGTGAGCTTGATTTGCACTCCAGTCCCAGATAATGCTGATACTGCTGATCATTGGGAGTCAATGGACCAGAGACCGATATCGTCAAAATTTTTTTTCTCAGTGGCCCCACCTGATGTACTCTCCTATAACTAATATACTGTAAGAAAAAAAATGAACAAGCCCAAGGGCTGAGCATGGTGTTTCATGCCTATAATCCCACCACATTGGGGATTGGACTGCTATGGAGAGAGGAGAGGACTGAGCTCAGGAGTTCAGACCAGCCTGGACAACACAGCGAGACCTCATCTCTATTATAAATAAATAAATAAATAAATAAATAAATAAGCCTAGTGTGGTGGTGTGTGTGTGTCAATAGTCCCAGCTACTCGGGAGGTTGAGGTGGGAGGATTGCTTGAGCCCGTGATTGTACCATTGCACTACAGCTTGGGTAGCAGAGTGAGACCCTGACTCAAAAAAATTAAGAAAGAAAAATAAAACCCAATGTTTTGAGTACAGTACAATATGGAAATACTTAGTAAACATGAACTCAAATGATGGATAATCTGATCCCTAGAGCAAAATTTTCCATGGAGAAGAATGGGAGAAAATGAATATACAGAAATGCCTGGTGCTGATATTTAAATGAGAGAAACCCTAGTTACAAGTCATCTTGGCCTAAATGCCATCTCTAATTGCTATTCACAGCAACCACACCCGTGCACTATCTCTTACAAAATATGGAATGAGAAACAATAAACACTGCTATACTGAGTATCCAGTGTTCCATACATGAATTACGGGAGGGTGTGGGATGAAGGGAAAGGATAAAAAAAGGGGGAGGGGGGAGAGAATGGAATCGGAAAAAGCAGAAAATACCAAGTATTAATAAAGATGGGGCACAACCAGATTGTTCATGCACTGCTGGGAAGTGTGAATTGGTATGACAACTTTGGCAATCTGACAATATCTACTAAAGTTGAGCATCCCTGTATCCTATGACCCAGCAATTTCATTCCTTGTCATTTACTCAACAGAAATGCACACATATTTATTAAAATATATAAAGTTCTAGCTGGGCATGGTGGCTCACACTTGTAATCCCAGCACTTTGGGAGGTGGAGGTGAGAGAATTGCCTGAGCCCAGGGGTTTGAGACCAGTCTGGGCAACTTGGCAAGAACATATCTCTGCAATAAATAAATAAAAGTAGCCAGGCACGGTGGCGTGCTTGCAGCTCCAGCTACTTAGAAGACTGAGGTGGAAGGATCACCTGATCCCAGCAGGGTGAGGCTGGGGAAACTGTGAGCATACCACTATCACTCCACCCTCGTGACAGGGTGAGACTCCGATACACTCTCTCTCCCTCTATATATACATGCGTGTGTGTGTGTGTGTGTGTGTGTGTGTGTGTAATTTCAATATTCATTGCAGCCATATTCATAACAGACTCATACTAGAAACTACTTGAAGCTACTCAAACATCCTTCAACGATTCTTATATAGCAGGGTTTCTCAACCTTAGCACTGTTGGCATTTTGGGGTGAAAAATATCTTATTGTGAGGGCTGTCCTGTGCATAGCAGCATGTTTAGGGGCATCTCTGGGGCATCTATCCACTAATGCCAGCATCACCCTCTGCCTCCCTTCCCACCTCTGACAACCAAAAATATCTCCAGATATTGGTCCTTCTCTCTATATGGCAATGAGAAGGAATGAAATATAACTGCCTGCAACAAAAAAGTAATGTAATGTTGAGCAGAAAAAAGAGTACATGCTGTATGTTCCATTTACATAAAGTACAAGAACAGGAAAAAGTAGTATATGCTGTTTGACATCAGGGTAGCAACTGGAATGCTGGTTATATGGGTGTGTTCAGTTTGTGAAAATGCACCAAGCTAAACACACAGGTTATGTGCACCTTTCTATGTCATACAATACTTTGCCAAAAATGAATGAATGTGTCATGGCCCTTTTCCAAGAAAAACTTTCCCAGGGAGTCTTCAAGTTGAGTGGGAGTAAGGAGTCCCTTTGGATTAGCTAATAATTGTGAATATCACTTATGGTCAAATACTCTGCAGCACCACAGACCAGAGCCCCCATCACTCTTTCTTTACTCTGGCTCCTCTCACACCAGCCACCATCCACTGTTACTGGTCCTGGGTAACCATTTATCCTTTCTAGTAATAAGCAGTGATGGGCAGAAAAGGAGCCAGGAGAAAGTAGGCGATTACAACCTAATTCAAAAACCCATTCTGATTATCAACACAGAACTGGGCAACCAGCCCTTTGACACTTGTCATATAGATTGTACAAAGAGAGGGAGGGGCTGCACTGATAAGCGAAATGGGTAGTATAACAGGGTGCCACGAAGCATGAATGATGACGCTCATGACTGGCATTAGGGGCTACCAGATGCCCACGTTTCTCATGAGGAGACTGAGACTCGGGAGGTCACGGGTCTTTGCCCCAGGTCACTCAGCTAGAAAGAGTTGCCCCACGACTTGAATGTGAGCAGCTTTGCTTCTAAGCTCCTGTTCTTAGTCACTGCACCATCATGTGCCCTTTTTGGGAGGCCCAGGAACGTCTTGGCTTCTGGGCCCTGATCTACTTCATGGGGAAATCCTGAGACATAAAGAGAGCTGTGCTCACTTTCAGTTAAGACACATGCATTCCTTTCTCTAACGTGTCTTTTCTTTCGATCAATCAACATTAATATTGAGAATGTGCCTAGCCCAGAAATGCAATGATATGCTTTTCCCTTTCTCTCCAACTTCTTTTTTGCTCAGAAAACCATTCTGCACAAATCTTTTCCTTACATCTCATAAAGACCACCTTCCAAATTCCATCTCTCCATCCCTCTCTCCCTCTTACCGGTGATCACACTTCTGTCCAATCACAAGCAGAAGACCTGATCCAAGGCATACCTGGCCCCAGGTCGGACTGGATTCCTGAGTCCTGGCTCTTGATTAATTTGCTAGGCACCTGGAAATAATCTTGAGGGACAGAGTACCTGTGTACCATCATTATGTCTTCTCTTTCTGCAGAGAACAATTCGTCAAGGCCATAGTGCCCCTTCCTCTGTTCTGACTTGGTCCCCTAGGAGCTCTGCTCTCTCCCTCTTGCTTCCCAGACTTCCACCCCTCACCGCCTCAGAACACCTGCTCACCTGCTTGCTTTTGCACAATTTGTTTGTAGCCTTTCTTGTGAAGACTGGGCCTGGGACTATTCCAATGACAATATATTGATATACTATTACAAGAATTCCTTCAGGGCCAGACTTGGTGGCTCAGCCTGATAATCCCAGCATTTTGGGAGGCCGAGGTGAATAGATTACCTGAGCCCATGGGTTTGAGACCAGCCCAGGAAACTTGGAGAGACCTCGTCTCTACAATAAATTACCAGCTTCCAGCCTTCCAGCTACTTGGAAGGGTGAAGCCGAAGGATCGCCTGAGCTCAGTAGGTCAATGCCGGGGTGGCCATGAGTGTGCCATGGCACTCCAATCTGGGTGAGGGAATGAGACTCCAACTCAAAAAAAAAAAAAAAAAAAAGAATTCTATTGAATCAGTTACCAGTTTTACACAAAATTTTAGTAAGTCATACTGAATAATGTCCATGTGGCCCTTAAGAGCCACCCTTCAAGAAGGACCGATCTGTATGAAGTGTATGGACACTGGCTGTAGTTGGGTTTGCCAACAAGAAGTGAGAGGGGCAAGTCTCAGTTTCTTCATCTGAAAAGTGGGATCCTTATAGCCCCCAGTGCCAGCCATCAGCTTCTTCACTCATACTTCTTGGTATCCTCCATTCTGCTTGTCAGTGTACTCAGTGCCCCCCTCCCCCCAGCCCCCTTCTTTCTTGCTAGTCACAGCAGAATAGCTGCATCCTTTGATGTTGGAAAGCAGCAGTTCTTCTGGAAGGGGCCCTGTCCACAGCACTTTCCCACTTCAGGTCTAGAAATGGTAATAGTTTGACTGTTACTGGTCCTGGGTATTGCAATATCCCTTAGAGTTTCCCTCTGCTCTGTCCACACTTTGAAATACAAATCCCCTGGCCGGGCTCGGTGGCTCAGCTTGTAATCCCAGCACTTTGGGAGGTCGAGGTGTGTGGATTGCCTGAGCCCGTGGGTTCAAGACCAGCCCAGGCAACTTGGTGAGACCTCGTCTCTATAATTAAAAAAAAAAAATAACCAGGCGTTGTAGCGTGCATTTGTAGTTCTAGCTACTTGGAAGGCTGAGGCGGAAGGATCACCGGAGCCCAGCAGGTTGACGCTGGGGTGGCCATGAGTGTTCATGCCACTGCACTCCAGCCTGAGTGAAGAAGTGAGACTCCAACTCAAAAAAGAAAGAAAGAAAGAAATAGAATCCCCTTACTCAGCCTTTCGGATTAGCCTAATTTGACTGTGCTATCGATTTCTTGCTGGGCCCACGAACAACACAATAATAAAAGATACCATTGAGATAATACATGTTTTATGCCAGGTATTTGGTCAGCGTTTCATGTAGATTATCATTTAATACTCCACCCAGTGAAGAAAGAATGATTTTATTATTCCCACTTTACTGAGGAGCAAGTGAGACTTGGAGAGGTCCAGCATACTGCCAGAGGTCACAAAATCAAGTAGCCTTGGAGCAGGACTTTGGAATTTACAATGTCCATACAATTTATAATGACTATCGCCTAACTGCCTCCCAATATGAATAGATTCATAAAGGTATCATAGTTTATTCAGAGCTGCTTCTCTCTTCCAGTGGCCAAGGCTGCAGCTCGTAGGAAGTGGATCAACATGTCCTGGGGCTGGGACATTGGTTGAGCACCGTGGGGGAGGGAGGACTGGCTCCACGGAGAGGGATTAAGAAAATCGGTGACTAGACTGAGGTTTAGGGGAGTCAGACTTCTCACTGCTGAAGAAAGAATAAGCCCCACGTTGTTGAATGGGAACTGGAGATACCAGTGTGGACTTGCGTTTTTTAAATATGTGTCTTAAAAATTGAAATACAGATGTGCATGCGAATGTGTGAGCATGAGATAGTGTGTGAGCTGGAGTGTGTTTTTGAGAATGCACGTGAGTGTGAGCAGCGAGCGTGTGTCAGGCATTGTGTGGATATGGTCATATATACTTTCCCTAGCTCTGATTCCCAAAAGAGCATAGAAGTAAGAATGTCCATGCAATACCAAACATGACTACTGCCCAGATTTTGGTCTCCACCTACCACTCTCTATTCAGTGTAACTAGGGCTCTTTGGAGAAAAAGGGTGATTCCAAGACAAAGGTGGTTGAAATACAAAATTAGCTTGAAACATCTCCTGTGTCAAGAAGAATGCTCGGATATTGCTGGAAGGACACAGGAGCCAGCTCAAAGGGGCTCCCACTGGCCAATTCTGGTCTGAGCAGCAAAGTAAATAAACATAGTCATGGATTGTAACCCATTGACTAAAGTAGGAATTCAAGTCCTTACTTGAATAACTAGTAAAACGAACACATGGGGAGAAGGAATATCTCTACCTTATAGTTGAATGTCAACTAATTAACATAGAAGAAAGGTGATTTAAAAAAAAAATCATGATTTGGTAACTATCAACAGTAGTAATTGAATCAGGCAAGAACCATCACTGGATGGCAAAATTGGTAAGTGAATATTTGATATTCGGGATATCTAAATATTCCCAAAGTGTTTTCCCATGAAATATCTACTAATTATTTAGTATAAATGCAAAGTACTTATTAACCTTTCAGTGGAGAAATCTGGCAGGACCTATCTAAACCAAGTGAAAGAAAGTTATCATTACTCTTGAGACAAATCAACAACATGTGACGCACCCATAGCTTCATTTCGGTCATATCTTTACCCAAAAGGCATAACCTGAATCTAATCATAAGGTACCACCAGACTTGTGCTCTTCAAAAATAATAAGATCTTGGAAGATAAAGACTGATAAATTGTTCCAAATTGGAGGAGACTAAAGATATATGATGTCCAAGTACAGCGCGAGATTCTTTTTTTTTTTGAGTTGGAGTCTTGCTCTGTCATCCATGCTGGAGTACAGTTTCACAATCATAGCTCACCACAGCCTTGAGGAATCCTTCTGCATCAGCCTCCTGAGTAGCTGGGTCTACAGGTGTGCACCATCATGCCTGGCTAATTTTTTAAAAAATTTTTTGTAGAGAAGGAGTCTCACTATGTTGTACAGGCTCATCTGGCACTCCTAACCTCAAGCGATCCTCTGACCTCAGCCTCCCAAAGTGTTGGGATTACAGGCATATACCACAGTTCCTGGCCCAAGATTCTTAATCAGGTCCCAGATGTGGGAAGGACATTATTGGTACAAGCAGTGATACTGGAATAGAGTCTGTGGATTAAATAGAAATGCTGTATCCCTTGATCACTGTACTATGGTCATACAGGAGAGTGTCTTTGTTATTAGGAAATACACTTTGAAATAGTAAGGGGTAATTTTCAAATGGTTTAGAAAAAACATATGAATAAGAGGAAAAACAGAGAGAAAGAAGACTATTTAAGGCAAATGTGGCAAAATGTTATGGTTGGGAAATGTGGGATAGGAAGAGGAGCTCTTCTACTCTTCTTGTAAGTGCAGTAAGTTTGAAATAGTTTGAAAAGTGGAAATCTCACTAAGATATTTAGACATTTTTATAGATATTAAAAGAGGAGCATTTCCATGAGATAAGTTACTTGAACTACAGGAACGGTTTTTTCCTTTTTTCTTTTTCTTATAAAGATGTGGGGTACCATTCAGGGTTAGGTATACAAACATTGATCATGCAGACACCCTTGTTGTTGAGGTGTGCTCCTCCCTCCCCCGGCAGTTTCCCTCAACTGCCAACACCACCTCCCCACTCCTGACAGTTTCCCACTACTGCCAATCCCTTTCTTATAGTATTATAATTGTTCAAGTTCCACTTATGAGTGAGAACATATGGCACTCTGTTCTTTGTTTCTGTGATAGATCACTGAGTATGATCGACTCCAAATCCATCCAAGTTGCTGTGAAGTCCATATGTTTGTCTTTCTTTATGGTTGCATAATATTCCATTGTGTATATGTACCACATTTTCTTTTCTTTTCTTTTTTTTTTTTTTTGAGTTGGAGTCTTACTCTGTCGCCCGGACTGGAGTGCAGTGGCACGCTCCCGGCCACCACAGCCTCGACCTGCTGGGCTCCGGCAATCCTTCAGCCTCAGTCTTCCAAGTAGCTGGAACTACAGGCGTGCGCTACCACGCCCGGCTAATTTTTTTATTTATTGTAGAGACGAGGTCTCGCCAAGTTGCCCGCGGGTCTCAAACCCGCGGGCTCAGGCAAATCCACTCCTCAGCCTCCTAACGTGCGGGATTACAGGCTGAGCCACTGAGCCCAGCTGTACCACATTTTCTTTATCCAGTCGAGCTTCGATGGGCAACATGGTTGGTTCCATGTTTTTGCTATAGTGAATGGAGATGCAACAAGCATACGTGTGCAGGTATCTTTTTTGTAGAATGATTTGAGTTCCTCCAGCAATATTCCCAGTAGGGGAATTGCTGGGTCACATGGAAGATCAAATTCTAGTTCTTTCAGAAATCACCACACTGTCTTCTAGGGAGGTTGCACTAGTTTGAATTTCTACCAGCAGTGTAGAAGTGTTCCTTTTTCTCTGCATCCTCGCCAGCGTCTGTTGCTGTTTGTTTTATTAATGATGGCCATTCTTACTGGGCTTAGGTGGTATCTCAGTGTGGTTTTGATTTGTATTTCTCTGATGATGAGTGAAACTGAGCACTTTTTCATGTGTCTGTTGGCTGCCCGTATATCTTCTTTTGAGAAGTGTCTATTCATGTCTTTTGCCCACTTTTCAATTTTTTTTTTTTTAAGGATGTGGGGTACAATTCAGGGTTAGGTATACAAATGTTGATTATGCAGGCACCCTTGTTGATGAGGTGTGCCCCTCCCTCCCCTAGCAGTTTCCCTTAACTGCCAATCCCACACCCCCTCCCCTGGCAGTTTGAACTACAGGAACTTTTGAGAGGCAGTATGGTGGATTAGAATGGTCATGGGCTAGAGGTTAAAGAAACTTAGATTAAGTAATTTTGCCTTTTGGAGTCTCAGTTTCCTCATCTGCAAACTGGAGATAGTAATAACTACCTCCCTTAGAGGGTTTCTGTGAAATTTAAGTGGGATATCTAAATAAAGCCTCTCTTTGCTTTCTCCTAGAGAAACATGTATTTGATAGTATTTCTTCTTTAGAAAAAAAATTTACATTACTGCATCAACAAAGCAATGCTAGTGTTAGAGCAGTCCAGGATGTAGAAATTGACTGATTCTGTAGAATTAACATAGGACGTCTTAAAAAATATGATTCCACCTAAAGATCAATGCTCTATTACCAGATATGACTCTTTCCTTTCTTTTATGAATGGAAACTTTGCCATTCTGATATTTCCTTTTTATTTTAAAAATGTTGGGTACAATTCAGGGTTAGGTACATATGTGGTCATCATACAGATAAAGGGTGGGTACCCTTAATCTCTGATATTTTCAAATCTAGCTTATGATGTGGGATGGGTTAGTAAGGGAGTACTTCGCAACGATAGTCATGTTATGATACATATTGAAAACAATTACAGTTGACCCTTGACCGCATATGTTTGAACTGTGCGGGTCCATTTATATGTGGATTTTTTTTCAATACATTTTACAGAGCGTGCGTGCCTCTCCTGCCTCCCTTCCATCTCCTTCACCTCTGCCACCCCAAGACAGCAAGATCAAGCCCTCTTCCTCCTCCTTCTCAGTCTACTCAAGATGAAGACAATGAGGATAAAGACCCTTATGATGATCCCCTTATACTTAATGAATAGTAAATATATTTTCTCTCTTTTTTATTTTTATTTTTCGAACCAGGATCACACTCTGTTGTTGCTCAGGCTGGAGTGCAGTGGCACGACCACGGCTCACAGTAGCCTCCAACTCCTGGGCTCAAGCAACCCTCCTTTGTCAACCTCTTGAGCAACTGGGGCCACAGACATAAACTACCACACCAGGCTAATTTTTTAAAAATATCTTAATTTTTTTTTATCTTTAGAGGTCTCACTGTATTGCCCAGGCTGCTCTCAAACTCTTGGGCTCAGGTGATGCTCCTGCTTTGGCCTCTCAAAATGCTGGGATTACAGGCATGAGTCGCTGTGCCCAGTCAACATATTTTCTCTTCGTAACACTGTCTTTTTTTCTAGCTGACTTTACTGTAAGAATGCAGTATATAATACATATAACACACAAAATATGTGTTAAGCGCCCATCTGTGTTATCGGTGAGACTTCCCGTCAACAGTAGGCCATTAGTAGTTATGGAGAAGTCGAAAGTTATAAACAGATTTTCTACTGCAAGGGGAGCCAGTGCCTTTAATCCCTGAATTGTTCAGATTATTTGTCTGGTACCTATAAACAAAAATGGACAAAGTTACTCTCAGCCAGAGGTATTTGGCCAAAAGGTTCCCACTGCCCTGGGCTTTGCCTGCCACATGAGCTGCTGACATGAATATGAAGGTGACCCACAGCTCACTTCCAGCACATTAGCCTGTGCAGGCATGAGCGGGGAAGCTCAGCAACAAGACATCAAGGAGAGCAAGCAAAGAGGCTGTCATTGCAGCCAACAGCTTGGGAGCAAGCTAAATACACTACCCACATTCGGGGGAAAGATCAAGTTGTTTCTAGCTGCCCTCAGCATGATGCTGTGCCAGACCCTGCAACCTCTAGGACAACTCTGGGTTTCAGCTCTTGGGCACCACACCTTGTCAATAATGACGTATCATTACAGGTGATTTCATTCCTAACCCTGCCTTCTCCTTGAGTTCACTTCCTCTGCTGCCCTAACCTTCCCTTTTATCATTTGGAAGCTGCAAAGCCAGGGGAGCCTTACATGCTATCCCACTCCTGGCTCTTGCCTGATTCACGACCCTGAAGGCACTCAAATCTCACAGACCAGGGCTGAATCCCATAAAGTCACAAGGGCAGTAAAAAACAGCTTCACATGGCTAAGTATTTGAATGGAAAATTCTACAAGGGTGACCGATTTACCCTCCATAAAAACTGTTGTGATTTTTCACCAAAGCTAGAAGGAGATTAGGATTGGAACAATTATAGGAGTCTGAAGTTCACTTTATTCCTAACAAGGGGAAAACTAGAAAGAGACACATTTATGAATCCTTTGAGGTAAAAACTAGTGGGCGTGAAACCCTGTCAACACCACCCTAAATTTGTCAAGCTCAGGAACACAAAAATTAGTATTTAAGGCAGCAAAAATCAATAAGGAAGCTTGAATTGGGCTTGACTATGGTCTTAAACTCTCTTCAAAGTTTCTAGGTGGCCAAATGAAGGCAGCACAGACCAATAAGCTCACAATAAAAACAGACCATAGCTGAGGGGCAAATCCTGTGAAACCGAAGAAACTAAAAATTGAAAGCCACAAAAGCACTAACTAGGACTCCTGCACAAAACTCTCAGCTCATTAGGACTCAAGAGCTGAGAGAAAAAGGACCTAGACTAGAGATAGGGCAGGTTTTACGAGAAAGGAGGGAGATGCCACCATTTGATTCTTAAAAAGAGAAGAAATTATGGTTTGCATAAAACCACAGAAGAGGGATCTAATCACAGTAGCTACATATTAGGGTTAAATTATGAATTACTTATTTTTAATATAAATCTTAGCTAATTGCTTGGTCAGAGGATCTAGGAAGTAAAAATCTGAATTGACATTTTGCCTATACAGTGTGTCTTTAATTCAGTGCTGGATAATTTCATCTTCTAATTGACCCCAGCTTTAATACAAATGTAATAATCATCTTGACGCTGGCACTTACTAGCTGGGTGTCTTTGGGCAAGTAACACAAACTCTGCACACCTCAGTTTCCGCATAGGGATTACAACAGTACCTAGTTCAAAATAATAATGTTCAAAGGCACTTAGTTCCCTTCTAAGAAGATATACCAAAGGCCAACAAGCACATAAAGAGATATTCAACATCACTGCTAATTAGGGACATGCAAATCAAAACCATAAGAAGATATCAGTTCACATCCACTAGAAGGGTTAAGATAAAAAAGACTGACAGAAACAAGAGCCGACAAGGATGTGGAGAAATTGGAAACTTCATACACTGCTTGTGGGTATGGAAAATGTCGTAGCTCTTTGGAAACCAGTTTGGCAATTCCTCAAAATGTTAAACACAGAATTACCTTATGGACCATCAGTTTCACTCTTGGTATCTACCCAGGAGAAATGAAAACATGTGTCCCCACAAAGACTTGTTCAGGAACATTCATAGCAGCATTACTCATAGTATCCACAAGTGAAAAAAACCCAAGTGTCCATCAACATGAATGGATAAACAATATGGTATATTCAAACAATGGAATGGAACAGCATTTATCCTTATCAAGCGTGAAATACTGATTTGTGCTACAACACACATAAACTTCAAAAACATGACCTAAGTGAACATAAGTGAAAGGGGCCAGAAATAAAAGAACACATATCCTATGCTTTAATTAATATAACATATCCAGAAAAGTAGGGGTTGGGGGTGAAAACGGGAAGTTGTTGGAAATGGGCATGAGGTGATCAAAATATTCTAAATTAGATTGGGACCACGACTGCACAACTCTAAATACACGAAAAAACAAAAATCATTGCATTGTACACTTAAGGTGGGTGAATTTTATGGTATGTAAATTTTACCTCATAAATTTTGTGGTATGTACATTATACCCCAATAAAACTGTTACCTTTTGGTGGGGAGGGGGCAGGGGGGTGTTGGCAATGAGTGCAGTACCTGTCATTGCACTAACTTATGTGGTGATGATGATGAGCCTGCCTTCCAGGAAGGCTTTATAGTGCCTAAAACTGGGACTCAAAATACAGCTGTAACTCTGTCAATCTATTATCCAAGCTCTGTCAGTGACTCTGACCATAGAAAACTTCCACGTTAGTGTGTGAGAGCAACACCATGTTTATTTTATATGAACAACATAAGGGAATGTCAACTCAATCCGGCCTCAAGGGCTGTGTGGGATGAGGCTCACAAAGATATAAACCTCCCTACCCTCCAAGACTCCTTCTGTTGTTACCAGCAGATGATTAAAGTGCAAATCTAAACAAGATAAAGGCTATCAGTAAAGTGAAATCAAAAAACACCTGGGGCACAAAGAACAGGGATCTGCTCTGCCTGGGGCAGGGGGTTGTTAAAGATTTCTGAGCAGGAACAACTCAGTAGGGCCCTGGAGGATAACTGGGATTTTGGGGGCAAAGAAAGGCCTAGAGGCAAACTAGCATAAAAGCCAAGAGATCTGTTTGGGGAATAGCAATTATACAGAAAATTCAAGTCTTAGCTACTTTAACTACATTTTCTGGATATTTTATTTTATTTTTTTTTTTGAGTCGGAGTTGCACTCAGTCCACCAGACTGGAGTGCAGTGCCACACTACCGGCCACCGCAGCCTCGACCCGCTGGGCTCTGGCGATCCCGCCTTCCAAGTAGCTGGAACTACAGGCGCGCGCTACCACGCCCGGCTATTTATTTATTTATTTATTGTAGAGATGAGGTCTCGCCAAGTTGCCTGGGCGGGCCTTGAACCCGCGGCTCAGGCAATCCACTCACCTCGGCCTCCCAAAGCGCTGGGATTGCAGGTTGAGCCACCTGCTATCGGGGCCAAAATGACTCTGGCAAATTCCTTTAATTCTTGATTTCACTTTTCTTAGACCTGAACTAAAACATGCCACTTCAATCCTCAAAATACGTAAAGGGGGTCATTTATACTGACCGTAGCCATCAGATGACTAATAACTCCCACAGGTCAACTGTACTCCCAAGAGTGTTTTCTAATGGATTTCACAGAGGTGGCAAAGGATGTCTGCCCTTTGGAAAAGTCGGTGGGGGAGGAGGTGCGGTGGGGGGTTGGGACTCCTGCCCTGTGGACAGCTTAAAAGCTAAGCCAGAATTGAGGGGAAAAAAATCACAAAATAAACTTTCTGCAAAGCTGAAAGGGAATTGTCTTCACGTGTAGACAGCATTTTATTAGATAAGCAGAACAGCACAAAATAGTTCAGGTGCAGTGGAGGAGGGGAGAGACTTATGAAGAAGGTGGGGGCGGGGAAGCTGGTCCTGTGGGGGAGAAGAAGCTGATCCTGGCATTTCAACTGAATCTCCTGGGAAGACTGATCAGAATGAGCAGCAAAGGTAAAGAACATTCCAGAGCAAGAGGGCGGCATAGACAAGGCTGTGGAGGCCATTTGGCTTCAGACCAGTCTAAAGTGACAGAAGCCTGGCAAGGTGAGTGGCGTTTAACTGGTCACAAGATGCATTTAGTACAAGACTATGCACAGGTGACATTGCTGGAAAAAACTGTCTGAGGGAACCTCTGCAGCCCACATCCGTAATTTCTAGCGAAAATTGATACCCTGTCTTCAAAACCAAATGCTTGTGAGATTTTTTTAGTTGCACACAGAATTTTAGGAATAGTAACACTGAAGCCTCAAAAATCAACATCTACGAAGTTCAACTGGTCTCTCTTTCTTTACACATTGAAGGAGTCCCTTCACCGGCCAGGTGCAGTTTGTATACTTTCTAATTTCTTCCAACAGTTCCATAAGGAGATATTTTATCCCAGGAGATCGATGAGGAATTAGGCTCAGTGAAATGAGGCATCTCACCCAAAGTTAAAGAGACGGTGGGGTGGCAGTGCCAGGCTTTCAACCCAGGTCTGTCTGCTTCTGAGGATAACCAGTGAGTGTGAGCTACCTTCTGCCTGTACAGAGTAAACAGACCTGTAGATAATTTTTCATCCTGCATGTCAATCTGCTTACATCTGAAATGCATCTAATTGATAACTGACTCTAGTTAGTTGGGCCCAACCTTTACTTTCTCCCTTCTCTTCAGTCTACTTTTAGATTCCTCAGTATACAAGTAAGATGGGTCACCATAGGAATAAATGCCATTTTTTTGGTCCGAAAAAAGAGATCGCTGCTTATGGGGGAAACAATATTAAAATAGGATCGTGTCTCTGATTATTCCTCAGAGGTCCTAGAAGATGGAGTAGCTGACAAAGCAAAAGTGTTCACGTGCAAACCGTTTTTTGATGGTAATATATATAGATATGTAAAATGCATAGACAGAAATTAATTAAACTACATATAGGGCCAGGTGCAATGGCTCATGCCTATAATCCCAGCACTTTGGGAGGCCAGTGTGAGAGAATTGCTCGAGTACAGGAGTTCAAGACCAGCCTGGGCAACATAGTGTGACCTCATCTCTACAAAAACAAACAAACTACAGATTAGGACAATTTCTGATTTGGAGAAATCATAATCTTTTTAAAAACTCAGTAGGATGTCAAAATCTGCATGAATTCTCAGTTCTGCTGTGACACTTTATAAATTCCAGCAACTAAGCTAGAAGTTACAACTGAAATTATTATTCCATAACTTAAGACATAGAACATACTGAATCTCTAGGTGCCCAGAGTCCTATCAGGGTTTATCTTCAAGGTGACACAGGTATGAATTATCTTCTTGAGAGAAAAAAACCAGGAACAAATACAGATGGTCTCTGACTTACAACAATTTGACTTATAATTTGTCAACTTTATGATGGTGTGAAAACAATGAGCATTCAGTGAAAACCTTACTTCAAACCTTGAATTTAGGTCTTTTTCTGGGCTAGCAATGTGCAGTACGGACTCTCTCGTGATGTTGGGTGAGTGCAGCTCCCAGTCAGCCTTGTGATCACGAGGGTGAACACCCATGAGCTATTCAACATCATTATAAAACAGGCTTTGTGTTAGATGATTTTGCCTAACCGTAGGCTAATGTAAGTGTTCTGAGCATGTCTAAGGCAGGCTAGGCTAAGCTATGATCTTTAGTAGGTTAGGTGTAGTAAATGCATTTTCCCCTTCAATTTTTTTTTTTTTTTTTTTTGACTCAAGAGTCTCACTCTGTCAGCTAGGCTGGAGTGCAGTGGCATGATCATGGCTCACTACAGTCTCAAATTCTTGGGCTCAGGCAATTCTTCCACTTCAGCTTCCCAAGTAGCTGGGACGACGGCACACACCACCATGCCCAGCTAATTTTTGTATTTGTCGCAGAGACGAGGTCTCACTATGTTGCCCAGGCAGGGCTCCAACTCCTGAACTCAAGCAATTTTCCTGCTTTGACCTCCCAAAGTGCTGAGATTATAAGCATGAGCCGCTGTGCCTGGCCTCCATTTATGTAATTTTTTACTTGCAATGGGTTTATTGGGATGTAACCCCATTATAAGTTGAGGAGCATCTGTAGTCTAACTTAATTGGAGAAGGAGAAAGAAGAAAATAAGGATAGGGTGTGAGCCATAGAATGTCTAGAAAACAAACTCACTGACCAGCAGAAAAGGGAAGACAATAACAAAGATAAGATCACTCCCAAATTTAACCCTTCCCCCTTTTCTTCTGGGGAAGCTATAAGACCAATGCCATAATCTACCGATATCAAAGGTGAAGTCTGTCAGGCCATTTACCACCTTCCCAAGAGACTATATTCCCTTGAAAAGAACTTACAGATGTCCCAATTCACTGATTTACTTTTCTAGGAGTTGACAAAAATCAGCATGTCTAGCAGATATAAAATGGAGATTGTTCAGCAAGGCATGGCGGCTTATACCTATAATCCCAGCACTTTGGGAGGCCGAGGTGAGAGAATTACCTGAGCCCACGGATTCGGATTCGAGACCAGCCTGGTCAACTTGGTGAGACCTCATCTCTACAGTAAATTAAAATAAGTAGTTGGGCATGGTGGTGTGTACCTGTAGTTCCAGCTACTTGGAAGGCTGAGGCAGAAGGATCACCTGAGCTCAGCAGGTCGAGGCTGTGGTGGCCATGAGCATGCCACTGCACTCCAGACTGGGTGACAGAGTGAGACTCCAACTCAAAAAAAAAAAAAAAAGAGAATGGAGATTGTTCAAGTCAAGCTAATAGAAAAATTTTCCCCCACCCCAATTTCCCTCCTTGGAAACTGAGTCTTTACACACTGTGTCTCAGAAGGTCTGTAAGCTGCATGACTGGCTTGGGGCACATAAACTGTCCGTGGGCAGGCTGTGGGTCTGAGTTGCCAAGACCACCTTGATTCCAAGCTGCTCTTCCCTGCCGCACTCGCCTCTCATAAGATCTCAGCACCTGGCACCTCAGCACTGCATTTTGACTTATCTGGGGACAAAAGGGATATGCCAGTCTCGAACAGTGACAGAGAGCCAGGTCAGTATGGATCCCACAGCAAATGAGATGCAAGGAGCCTCCCTTGTGGGGCTCAGGGGAAACGCATGCCATAGATAATCAACAGGGCTGGTCCGCAGGCTGGCTCAGGGAGAGAAAACAGATGGGGAGCAGGAAGGGGCTGTCTTCTAGGCTGATGATCTCCAGCCATCTTCCATTCTCTGTTCCTTCCCCTTTGGGTACTGTGGCATTCCTTCTTCCAGAAGCCTGCTCTCAGGAAAGGCTTTTTTTTCCCTCATTCACTCTAATGTTAACGTGAGTTTGAAATAAACTCCCATGGAGTCATATTAGAAATACTCCTTTTAGCTGGACTCGGTGGCTCAGCCTGTAATCCCAGCACTTTGGGAGGCTGAGGACAGTGGATTGCCTGAGCCCACGGGTTCGAGACCAGCCAGGGCAACTTGGCGAGACCTCGTCTCTACAATAAAAAAAAAAAGTAGAATGAGCCGGGTTAGTTCCGGCTACTTGGAAGACTGAGGCAGAAGAATCGACAGAGCCCAGCAGGTCAACACTGAGGTGGCCGTGAATGTGCCACTACACTCCAGCCTGGGTGACAGAGTGAGACTCCAACTAAAAAAAAAAAAATACTCCTTTCTAGCAATTAAAGCAGAGATCATTGGTTAGTTTTGAAATTTTTAAGTCTAAGGAACACATGACCAACAAACTCACAGAATGTCCATATCACAGGCAAAATCATGCAACCCGCATGATCAGTAACTCAGAAGGAATGCAGGAGGTGGAAGAATTTGGCCTATAAATGATTCTTTCTCCTAATTGGAAATTGTCCACTGCTGAGTCAGACAGTAAACCAAGAGAGGTATGCCATCTTATTGTAGACTAGATGTGGAAGGAGAAGGGGAGATGGAAGGAGGCAGAAAAGGGATGGGGGCGGAAGCCCTAACTTCACAACAGTTAGTGACACTTATTAGACAGCATCTTCAAAGTCACATGTGAACTCTCCTTCTATAACACTTTTTTTCTCCCTCAGGGGCACCTTAATCTGAGGAGGACATACAGAGTCTTATCCTCTGAGAGTCCTACAGAGGACCCACTACTCCTTACGGGACTTATTATGTACAGGGGACAGACCATGTTTTGTGCAGTGGCACGCTCATGCTACCTCAGTGCTGGGCTCAGGTGATCCTTCCCTCTCAGCCTTCCAAGTAGCTGGAACTACAGGCACATGCCACCACACCCAGCTAATTTTTTTTTTTGGTGAGTAGGAGTCTTACCCTGTTGCCCAGGCTGAAGTGCTATGGCATGCTCATGGCCACTGCAGCCTCGACCTGCTGGGTTCAGGTGATTCTTCCACCTCAGTCTTCCAAGTAGCCAAAACCACAGGCATGTGCCACCACACCTGGCTAATTTTTCTTGATTTATTGTAGACACAAGGGCTCGTCAAGTTGCCCAGGCTGTTCTTGAACCCCTGGACTCAGGCAAGTCTCTCACCTCCGTCTCCCAAAGTGCTGGGATTACAGGCATGAGCTACCACGCCTGGCTTGTTTTGCTTTTGAGCCTGCCACCCTGGCCACAGCTGATTGCCAGTTGGGGCCTAAATGAAGGGCAGCTGTCTGCAAAGAGGTTAGCAGTGGCCTACAGGGTGGTATGGAATGGGACCAGGGATACTCATTTCACAGTGGCTATAGGATCCAGAGTAAGGCTTTCTGGGAATACCTGAATGAGATGAGACACAGAGGGGAACTGCTGTTGATCAATAGAGCATCATGGAATCTGATAGACATAGGGGAAAAATGTAGAAAGTAGAAGCCATAGGGTAGAGGGCCCCATAAGCAAGTGGAAGCCCTAAAGCGGAGGCATGAATTTCAGATAAAGTCAGAGAAGCAAGCAAAGCAAAACAAACAGGGCTGGAGACTCTGAGACATGAGTCCAGCCAACTTCTAGATGCTGGTAGAGCCATAGAGCTATTGTGTGACTATGCATCCAGAGCAGTGAGGACACATGTCCTGCTTGCCCTGTCCACCACGGTTGGAGCCACCAGCCACACACAGAGTGACATTTTGGATCTATTGAGTGATAGAAAATACATTATTTAAATTCATTTCACCTGCTTTTCAATTTCTTTCTTTCTTTCTTTTTTTTTTTTTTTTGAGTTGAGGTCTCACTCTGTTGCCTAGGCTGGAGTGCAGAGGCAGCCTCAACCTCCTGGGTCCAGGCGATCCTTCAACCTCAACCTTCCGAGTAGCCAAGACTGAAGGCGTGTGCCACCATGGCTGGCTGATTTTTTAATCTGTTGTACAGATTAGGTCTTGCTATGTTGCCGAGGCTGTTCTTGAACTGCTGGGCTCAAGCAATCCTCAGCCTTCCAAAGTGCTGAGATTACAGGAATGAGCTACAAAATCCGGCCTCAATTTCTTTTAATGTGACTCCTAGAACATATAACATGACACATGTGGCTCACATTACAAATAGTGTTCCTATTGAGCAGTGTTCCAGTTTCCCATGAGACCATTTTAGTGGTGAGACATTTTCTGGCCAATTACTACTTTGAGAATCCTAATCACAAACCCTCATAATTGCAATCAACTAGAACAATCTTAAAATGAACCCATCCCCCAAAACTCCACACCTCAACTAGAAGGGCCTGAACAATCTTAAAATGAACCCATCCCCCAAAACTCCACACCTCAACTAGAAGGGCCTGCACATAGTAACAGTTAAACAGATTTCCTCATAGCAGGAGTAACCATTAAACAAGACAGCCTTTACGTATTTAGTTCCCTTACCTCCTGCACTCAGCCATGCCCCAAGAGTTGGCAGGACCAGTCAGGGTCCTCTGGCAAGAATCCTCCACTCACATAACACAGCAACTATTTCAGGAGCTAATGCTTATAAGTTTTTGAAAGGCATGAATTGGTGCATTTATTTTCTATTGTTTTACTTATCTGTTACTGCTCATGAAGGGTATAAAAATCTAATTCCAATAGATAAATCAGGTTGAGAAGTCAGGGCGTTACCCTTCAGCTTCTGTTCAATAAATGGATTAGACGTGTGGTCTCTCAGAGTAGGAAGAGACTCAGAGGCCATCCTGCCCAGTCCTTGAGGTTTCCGCTGCAGCATCTCCGCAGGCCCTGTTTCCCATAGGTTTGCTCACCACTGAGGAAGCTACTATTCTATTTCTATCTGCAGGGGTTCTGATCTCCCACCTGCTGGCGCTAGATTCCGCTAAAGTGTGAGAGTTGGTCTAATTTCTCTTTTATGAGCAAATCTTTTAATTAGGCGAAGACAGTCATCCCTCTTCAAGTCTTTTTCAGATCAAATATTATTTTGTCTTGGTCCTTTCTAAAAGCAAAAAATGGTGTTTGGCTTCTTAACCTTCTTGGCTGCTCTCTTTGGAAGCTGTTATGCCGATGTCTGCCCTTATAGGAGGGTGGCCAGACTTCAGGAGTTTACGGCAGGTTCTAAATAACACACAAGAGAGAAGCTAAGCTTTCACTTCCCATGCTCTAGACACTATCATCTATTTAAATCACTCTGTGTCTTCCCACCTGGCTTTCTTGAACACTAATTTCTTGCTATCACTACATTACCCCTTCTGACTCAGAAAATAACAGACATATAAGTCTGTGAAACTTTGTATACTGATATCCTAAACAAGGTGTCTGTAGTGATTCACACCCCTGGTTGTACAAATACCATTGGCAAGGTCCGGTCCAGGGAGGGAGACCCTCTGGGAAGAGGGCCTGGGCTTAGGCATTTTTTAGAAGCTCCAGGTGATCATAATACACATCCAGGACTGGACCTCAATAGAAGGAAATCATAAATCTGATCCTCATATGGATTCCAGTTACTTTCTCCCTCAAACTGTGAATCTGAATTTTTATTTTGAATTGAACTGGCAAAGCTGACTTGAGTCACTGGACACTACTTGAGGTTATTCAAATCATTTGGAACTTGGACCCAAAGAGAGGTGAAGTTAATTTAGTAACAATTGAGACCTAACTGAAAAACAACTTAAAAAAAAAAAAGGCTTAGGAGACCTGGTTTATACTTGGTGCATGTTAATTAGCTGTGTGATCTGAGCACATTGTGAAACCAACCACATTGAAGCTTCTTCATTTATAAAATGAAGGCACTGGTCTAGAAGTCTTTAAGATGCTCTAAGTTTTTGATTCAATTCCAGAAAATAAGTTACAAATGAAAACTTTTAAAGTTGCATTCTGCTCCCATTTTGAGAGGATGGGAGCTTCAATAGGGACAAACATATTATTAGAATGTCCAAATTGCCATTCAAAAGTTATTTATAATTTTTATTCCTGATTTTAAATGCCCTTACACTTAAAGGAGAAAGAGGTTAATTTTTCACTTGAATGGCCAGTGATCCCTCAATCTTTTGCCCTGTGTCAAGGCCACAGCACCCATTTGGGGTGGATCTACGGGCACAAAAAAGCAGCTTGATAAGTCAGCAAAACCGAGTCTGACAGTTGAGTTTCCACCTCTACCCTGCTAATCACTATGCCTCAGTTTTCTCATCTGTGAAATGGAGATGAGTTGTATCACTCAATTTGTGAAGAGGGTTGAAGTAAAATTTTAAGAAACTTAACATTTAAAACTATACAGAAGTTTAATTGTTTAACTTTGCTTTACTCTTTCAAAACATTTATGCAGCATTGACCATGCAATGTGTATTCATAAAGTCAAGAGTTTAGAGACATACATACCAGGAATTCTGTTGAGTGTCACCCAGAAATGTTCATCAGGGCTGTAGGTGTCCTTGGACCAGGAGAGTAAGTCAAGTGCGAGCTGGTCTTGGAGGACAAAGTTAGCAAATTCCCTTGTGAGAGCCACATAGGCTGTGCCAAAGTAAATGGTCATGTTGTGAGGAGGACGAGTTTTTAATTTTGTTGTTTTAAGCACATAGGAATTTTGGCTGTCTAATAATTCTCGGTGGATATATTTAGTCCGTCCAATAGCATGATCAGGAGGCAGCACCCCTGGGGTAATATTTTTCCCTTTAAATCCTTTCAGATACTGAACTATTTCCTTGTTGGTTTTCAGGGGGAAGTCTTGTCCACAGGTGTTGATGGCGTACTTCCAGGGAACCTCAGAGGCCACAAGGTCTTCCAAGCAGTTTAGGTCAGCCTGGAGCCTGGAGATCCCACCATAGACAACTGGCTCCATCTTGGAAGCCAGAAAAGCATTTGGGAAGCAGCTCAGCAATTGTTTCACCGCATCTTTAAATGCATCTGTTGCCTTCTGATCCAGATGCACACAGTAGACATTTTGGGGCATATAAATCGCCCTGAAGAGTCTCTCAAAAGTGACAAAGTCTTTGTGGATGGTAACTGTGTAAGCCAAGGGGAACCTAGCCTCTTCTTCAGAGAGTGTTTTCGTCACATAGTGACTTTGAACCATGTACTCATAACAGGTAGAGTCACCAAGAGCAGTTTTCAACGCATTTTCTGTTGGGTAGAAAACCTTCCCCTGAACAATCTGGTGACAGGCTTCTGCTAATACTGAAGCATTGGACAGAGCTGCCCTCAGAAGACGTTTCTTCTCCCACAGCTCATTGTTATAAACAAATACAAAAATGAGGGCCGTAAGAAGAGACACACTAAAAAGACCGTGCTTCCAAGAACCCATTATTCAAAACAGGGAAAGGAGTAAAATGTCTCTTGAGACAGGATCAGGGCATAGATATATTTAACTTACATTTTCTCCAGGATCTAAAACCATCCTCTTGATAGCTGCAGCTCCGGTCGGCTGTTCTGTGTCCTTCAAGCTGCTGGTTCTTGTCCTTTCTGCTCCTTTCCTGCCCTCTTCATGTACCGTTAGGTTGCATTTTCGCTTTTCTTGAACACATTGCTGAAGTCGTTCCTCTGCATTTGCTTCGCACGGTCTCCCGCTACCCTGCAACCTTTTTCTACACAAAAACAAATGGCCTCAGAAAGGTTCTGATTCCAAGCGGTCCCCAGAGTGAGACTGCTGGTGGGTGCGGTGACCGTTCTGCAGGTCATTGCTTTGCCGCTTCAACCCCAGCCCCTAGTCCCTGCCACAGACGGGTAACTGTGTCAGCTCCCCAGCTTCCTGTTAATCATTGTGTTCAACTGGCAGGCAGCATTTGTTTGCTTAAACAGCACTGCTGAGCTAAAAGCTTCAGTTCGGAGCATGTGAACACCGCCTGGAGAAAAATTCTGTCAATAAATAGGTAGTGCTTGAAAAGAAATCACCTGACCCTGTCCTTTTCCACACACACACACCCTTCTCTTCACACTGGCTGTGTATGCTATAAAGCATGGCATATGACTGGCTATTGGGCCAACTTCTTCCCAGGGCTTCATTTTCTGGGCTGCTTGGTAAGGTCCTTTAAAAGGCACATTACTTAGCGAGCTTACCTCACCACTCAACTTACTGCACAAAGTGACCAGGACTTCCTGATGAATAAAGGCTAACTTCCTTTTTAAAAACACCAAAAGAAGTCCGGGTTCAGCCTGTAATCCCTGCACTTTGGGAGGCCAAGGCAAGTGGATAGCCTGAGCCCACGGGTTCGAGACCAGCCTGGGCAACTTGGCAAGACCTCGTCTCTACAACAAATAAAAAATTAGCTGGGCATGGTAGCGTGCACCTGTAGTTCCAGCTACTTGGAAGGCTGAGGTGGAAGGATAGCTGGAGCCCAGTTGGTCAATGCTGGGGTGGCTGTGAGTGTGCTGCTGCACTCCAGCCTGGGTGAAGGAGTGAGACTCCAACTAAAAAAAAAAAAAACAAAAAAAACCCCCAAACCCCAAAAGAACCAATAGACCCATCATCACCCCAAAATTGCATAGAGGCTAAAGTTAGTGAATGTCAAGTTTATGTTGCCCTGACCCTTGGAGGATACAGGCAGAGTGCTCTGATGCCTGGAGAGTTGGGAGACAGTAGCCATCTCCATTTGGGATGTTCCCAAACTTAAGGAGAGAGGCTCTTAGATTCAGATTTAGAAATGCTTTGAAGGGAGTTTTCATATCTATAAAAAACAAGAATAATTTTACCACCCTAAGTCAAGCATAAAACTAAAATGAGTAGCATATATAAAGAGTTCATCACTATGTCCAGCAACAGATCGGGCTGGGAGAGAAGAGGCATCATCGTGTGAGAGTAAACAAGAAGCCCATTTACACACACACATACACACACGTACACACATGTACCCTTCTGCCCATACTCATACTTCAAGTAAATCACACAATTGCCACCTCTCCTTTGAAATCTTCTCATTCCTCACTCCCTCCCTCCCTGGCGAGGCTGTACCACTTAGATTATATGTCTAGAATAGCACAAATGAGTTTTGTATCATTTGGCAGTTAGCTGCACACGCTGTGAAAGCATTTCCCCTTTGGCCCCGAGCTTACATATTCCTCATCTGTTTCTAGCTCCTAGCATTGTCTGTATATAGTAGATAATCAGATATTTATTGAGTGAATGCTCAAGTTTTCATTTTTCTGATTACATTAGTGAGAGACTGCAGGTAATACTGATTTGTAAGAGGTGTATATTTGTAGATTTATGGTACACTCAACAAACCTATTTGTTCCAAAATATCTCCTTAATTATAAAGATGATGTCATGTCACGTTATGGGTAGTTTGTAAACACAGTGTCTTCACATCGTGTCCTTTCATTTACCTCTTGCCCCCAGACATACACATTTTTATTTTATCAAGAACACAAGGAGATGCAGGTTGACATCCTGCTGCCTTTTGCGACATTATAGCATAGCATTTTCCATGTGCTACTTGGTCTTCATTGGCATTCCTTTGGAATCATTACTTCATAGCATCAGACTGGAGTTGTTATTGTTGCTTTCCCCCCCAGTCTGGCTGAAAGCTAATACATGAATGAAATGGTTGCCAGTTCTGTTTCACATGTATCAGCAGCACAGGAAATGGCGACAAGAAAGGACCCAGGGAAAATTCTCTAGAACTCAGTGAGTCAGTCTTCAGTGTTTTAAGAATCAGATTCTAGCCAGGCTCGGTGGCTCAGCCTGTAATCCCGCGCCTTGGGAGGCTGAGGTGAGTGGATTGCCTGAGCCCGCGGGTTCGAGACCCACCTGGGCAACTTGGCGAGACCTCATCTCTACAATAAATCAAAAAATTAGC
>CAUYQG010177407.1:0-12732 GCA_963574415.1 Tarsius wallacei
ACACACACACACACACACACATACACACACACACACACGCACACACAAAGAATTACCTTGGCATCCACCAGAGAAGTGAAAAACCTTTACAAGGAGAACTACAAAACACTGCTCAAAGAAATCCAAGAAGACACAAACAAATGGAAAAATATTCCTTGCTCAGGGATAGGAAGACTCAACATTGTTAAGATGTCTTTTCTACTAAAGGCAATCTACAGATTCAGTGCAATACCCATTAAATTACCAACATCATTCTTCTCAGATCTGGAAATGACAATACAGAAATTCATATGGACACATAAATGACCACAAATAGTCAAAACAATACTTAGCAAAAGAAACAAAGCAGGAGGTATCATACTTCCAGACTTCAAACTTTACTATAAGGCTACAGTACTCAAAACAGCCTGGTATTGGTACAAGAACAGGCAAAGCCTCAATTTCTCAACCAATTGATCTTTGACAAAGCTTCCAACAACAACCACTGGGAGAGGAGAACCTATTCAGTAAATGGTTCTGGGAAAACTGGCTGATCACATGCAGAAGATAGAAACAGGTCCCCTACCTATCACCATACACAAAAATTAACTCTAAATGGATCAAAAATCTAAATGTAAAACCTCAAACTATAAGAATCTTAGAAAATGCCGGAGACACCTTTATGGAAATTGGAACTGGCAACAAATTCTTCATCAAAACCCTAAATGTCCATGCCATAAGATATAAGATAGACAAGTGGGACCTCATCAAACTGACGAGCTTCTGTATAGAAAAAGATACCATAAAGAATGGGAAGACAGCCCACAGAATGGGAAAAAATATTTGCCATCTGTATATCTGACAAAGGCCTAACATCTAGGATTTACAAGGAACTTTAACGTGCCGAAAAGAAAAAAACAAACAGCCCCATTAAAAAATGGGCAAAAGACATGAATAGTCACTTCTCAAAAGAAGATATATGGGCAGCCAACAGACACATGAAAAAGTATTCAGCCTTCACCTATCATCAGAGAAATGCAAATCAATACCACATTGAGATATCTAACCCCAGTAAGAATGGCCATAATTAATTAAACAAACAACATCAGATGCTGGTGAGGACGTGGAGAAAAGGAATGCTTCTACACTCTTAGTAGGAATGCAAATTACTGCAACCTCTTTGTTCGACAGTGTGGCAATTTCTGAAAGAACTAGAAATAGACCTTCCATATGACCCAGCAATCCCCCTATTGGGAATATACCTGGGGGAACTCAAATCATTCTACCAAAAACTCACCTACACAGGCATGTTTGTTGCAGCTCCATTCACAATAGCATGAAACCAACCATGCTGTCCATAGAAGCTGGACTAGATACCAAAAATGTGGCACCTATACAAAATGGAATATTATGCAGCCATAAAAAATAACAAACATATGGACTTTCACAGCAACTTGGATGGATTTAGAGTCTATTATACTCAGTGATCTATCACAGAAACAAAGAATAGAATACCATATGTTCTCACTCGTAAGTGGACCTTGAACAATTATCATAATACTATAAGAAAAGGATAGGCAGTAGTGGGAAACTGCCAGGGGAGGGTAGGGATGGGATTGGCAGTTATAGGAAACTGCCGGGTGAGGGAGGGGCACACCGCATTATAATGTACAAATAATGAACATTTGTACACCTAACCCTGAATTGTAAACCACATCTTTAAAATAAAAATAAATAAATAAATAAATGCACTGAAATCATATACAGAAAAAATTAAATGAAAGCAAAATGCCCTGGGCCTGAGACCTTTCGTTTCTTTCTTTAAAAGATCAGTTCGATATAGAGGTACATTTAAGACACACTGGCAAGAAGCTGAAACTTTCTTTTTGCTGTGATCAGTTGAAAGATAACTGAAAGAAAAATATTTATCTCCATGTGATTAAATTTTACACATTGCTGTGTGAGACATAAATTCATCATTTTCTGTGTACACTTCAGAAGATGATGTTCTTTGATTTTATTTTTCATAAACAAATAAGATACAGTAATGATCAGAAAAAAATGTGTGTGTGTGGGGGGGTGGTGTCAGCTGTATTCCAGCTCTAATATGTAGCATAGTTTTACTCTATTCCTATATAATCCCTTGCTCTGAACGTAGGTGGGAAGATACTCAACTACTTGATTGTCTGTAGTCCTTGCTACTTGCTATATCGTCTCAATGTTCGCTTTTCAACTGGACGTTAAATAATCTTAAAGAGTAACTTCAGCTTACCAATTTGTGATCCTGAGAATAAAATCATGACATCATTATCATTCAGCATAAGCCTGAAATGAATGTCAGGAGAAAACTGGTTAAGCTTGAATGGACATTTAACCCTGGATACGAAAATAATGAGCATCAGTAGAGATTAGGAGGCAAAGAGAGTAGGTCATTTTACAAGCAAATACAGATTTGTTTAATTTGAATGGTTTCTGAATACAGAGCACTTTTCAAAGCTTTTGAGTAATTCTGTTTGGAAACTGTGAGAATACAATGATGTGTTACTGTTGAAACAGCCTACATTAGTAGAAGCAGCCCACGGTGTGGGCAGATGTTATAGGAGCCCCCTAACTGGGCATCTCTTATACACTGGGACATCAAGAAAGGGTTGATAATTTTTTTGGCATGGATTTGTCAATAACAGAAACTTGAGTATGTCCTGAAAGGTTTTAACATCCATGATACACATTATGAATGTGTCTAGTTGTAATTTTAAATTCTGCATTCACACAAAAAGTCATCTTTTCACAGTGCTTACCAAACAAGTGTGTGCTTCATTTGTTCATGTTCTCCATTTAGCACTCTATATTATTCATTCCTTACACAAGAAATCACAATTTTTTCCGTCTCTGTTTAAATTTTAAAATGAATGCACACCACCATGATGTTTCCCTGCTTTAAAGGTTAGACTAGGTCTGCATAGAGGCACATGCCTGTGATCCCAGGGCTTTGAGAGGCGGGGGCAGAAGGATTGCTTGAGGCCAGGCTTTTAAGACCAGCCTGGGCAACATAGTGAGACCCGTCTCTACAAAAAATGAAATATTCGTTGAGTGTTGTAGCATGTGTCTGTGTAGTCCTAGCTTCACAGGAGGCTGAGGTGAGAGGATCTTTGAAGCCCAGGAGTTTGAGGCTGCAGTGAGTTATGATCCACAACTGCATTTCAGACTGGATTTATATTTACAGAGCAAGACCTTGTCTCCCCCCCCCCCCAAAATTAGACTATATGCCAGATAACTGCGTATTCACATGACCTATTCTCTCTTGCTTCTGTGTTCCCACCCTCCAATGTCACTATGTAACTGAGTTCTAGCCAATGGGATGCAGGAGAAGGGTTATAGCCACTTTCAGTCTAGTCCATACAGGACAACTGTATGATCTCCCCGACATTCTCCTTCTTCATCTGTCGGCTGTTGGGGTTTCTAGAATTCATATGAGGACTGTGAATTCTCAGGGGATAGTGGGACTACAAAACATAAAGAGCCTTTCTTCCTGCAACTGATTGGACTTCATGTAAGCAAGAAATAAACTCTTACTGTGTTAACTTGCTGATATTTTGAGGTTGTCCCTGAATAAATGCAATATCATTCATTAAAATTATGACGAAAAGTATAAGATGACAGATGATAATTTTAAGGCTGAGACAGAACTGGAGACCATCAGAACCAGGCATCTACCTGGCAGACCTTCATGCAGCCCGCGCAGCACACTACTGCCTTCCTGCTCCACACAGCAAGCAGGAGGAGAGAGAGCCCTCGCCACGGTCTGCCCAAGGACTTTGGTTAACACCAACACCTTTTCTCCAGGATAAAATGTCTTGACTTGAATAAAAAGACAAACGTCTCTTAAAAAAAATAATCTAACATCTACTTTACATATAAAAAAATGGAGACTTTGAGTGTATAAATGATTTGTCCAAGATCACTGATTTACTTAATTGCTAGATCAGTCAAGGGACTATAGATGAAGTCTTCTAACTCACAGTCTTGGTGATTCATCTTAGCAGGTCATTAAAAGTAGTTCTATCCTGAAATACATCAGGACAATTATGAGATATAAAGTTCAAGGAACTAGTTCTTGATTGTAGACAAGTGACTATCTATGGTAGATTAAAAATGGTCTCAAATTCTTATCTACTCCTTCATTGAGATGTAGAGGCTAAATCCTCTCCTCTTGAATTTGGCTGGCCCTCCATGAGTTATTGGATCAAGATTTCCTCAGAGAGACTTCTAAGACTAGGTAATAAAAATTCTTGAAACTTCTCCTAGTTCTGTGGAAGACTCTATGAGAGCTGTGAGTCACCATTTAAGCAGTTTGATTACTATCCTGGACCTGTCAGCCAAAATGGGCATGCATAGAACCTCCAGTCAACTGTTGCAGCAGAGTCCAGCCTTCCAGTCATCCCTGCCAATGTGCCAGACAGGTGAGTGAAGACATTTTGGGCTCCCCAGATCAACTCATTTGGTCACTTGAAAACCACAAATTAACCTCAGTTGATATTACATGGAACAGAAGAATTACCCAGGTGAGCCCTGCTTGAACTCCTGACCTAAGAAATTATGAGATACGATAGAAATGGTGGTTGTTTTAAGCAGTTAAGTTTTGTTGTAATTTTTTTTTCATGTTTATAACTGGGATTCTCTATTGTATAGTGTAGTGGTTAAAAGTACAAAACGGAACCAGTTTGCTGGGTTCAAATCCAGATGAACCAATTATTTACGTCTCATTTGCCCAGCAGATAGAAGTTTATAAAAAATAGTGTCTACCTTTTAGTGAAGATTAAGTGAATTAATGTATTCTTAGACCATTGCCTTGCTAAGCTATGATCTGCCATGTGTTTTTTGAGCTATGGCCAGGCCATGTTTTCTTAAATTTTGGCCCCCTCCCCTACCTTGGGGAGGTGAATCTCCTCTCTCTCTCTCTTTCTAATTTACTTTCTAAATAAACTATATTTTTCAATCTCTCTCTATATATTATATATATATTCTCAGAACATTTTCTGGCATATAGCAAATAATATATAAGAATAAGCTTTAGTCTCTGCTTACTATAGTTTCTATAGTTTCCAAACTTCTGCAGCATCTGGATAGTAAAAGTAAAGCAGCGATTATTTCTTTATTAAGTTCCTGAAGCTGCTGTAACAAATTACCACACACTTAGTGGCTTAAAACACTCAAAATTTATTTCCTCATAGTGCTGGATGTTAAAAGTTCAAAATCAGTTTCACTGTGTTGAAATCAAGGTGTTGTCAGCACTGTCCTTCTAGAAACTCTACTGAGTTCCTCACCTGCTTCAACTTCTGAAAGTGGCATTCACTTCTCTCTGAAGATCATCATGATTGATGCCGTGATGCCAGCCAGCCAGAGGAGTTGTGGTTAGGTTCTAGATTTTCCTTGCTTTCTCAGGATAGCTTAAAATGAAGTAACAATGTGATATGACAACCGCAAAATCTTTGATCGTCTTAGGCCACACTAGTGGAAGCATAAGACCTAGAATAATGTAGATAATAATTGTGCCTTATTTTCAGTAGATCAGATCTCAAGTGCTAGCACTTTTCTTTTTGGAAGTTACAGGCTAATTTAAAAATATTCAATACAGAGAAGTACAAAGAAAAAAATAAAAAAATTATCTTTGCTTAAAACTTGGAAATAACCGTCTTAACCATAGGTGAATGCACTCCAAGCAAAAAGACGAATGAATGAAAGGATAAAATCATAGATATGTGAAAATAATTTTATTTTCCTGAAGGGCAGGTAGGTTGGGTACAACATTCAAAACTTTATAGAACCTCACTGACTTCTCTTGTCATTGGATAATTTTTTCTCTTATTTTTTTACTTCTTTTACTGGATAATTTTTTTTTTTTTTGAGTTGGAGTCTCACTCTGTCACCCTTGCTGAAGTGCAGTGGCCGCTCCTGGCCACCGCAGGCTCAACCTGCTGGACTCTGGCGATCCTTTCGCCTCAGCCTTCCAAGTAGTTGGAATTACAGGCGTGCGTTATGGATAATTTTTTCTCTATTTTGTTGACTTCCTTTTTCTGAGGATTGACTCTTTATTTTTGAAATACAATTTAACTGGGATATGTTTATACAGATCATTCTACATTTGTCTTTTCTTGATTTGCAGCATTCCTATTTGATCTATATTTGAGTTCTTTTTTATTTCAGGGAAATTATTCTTCAGACCTCTAATTATCTTAGGTTGGCTTACCAACCCTCAATGTATATTATGTTTTAATTCATTATTTTAATCCCTTTTCCCTCTTTTCCATTTGTTGGAATTGTATCAAGTCTTTCCTCTGTGTACTAATAGCTTTTCAGCCATGTCAATTCTGTTCCTTGCTGTGCTGAGTTTTGACTTATTCTGGAATCTATTGTGCTGTTTCTCAATTTTTTCCTTCAGCCATTTATATACACAGTTGCTTTGTCATCTTTTCTTTGAGCTCATGTTTTATGGAATTCTTGTTCATATTCTATTCTTCTATGACTCAAAGTGCTTCCAAGGGCTTTTATTTACCTTGGATATTTTCTTCCATATAGGGTTCTTCATCTGTGTTTGCATACTTTTTTCTCCTCTTTCCCCTTCTGTCTCTCTAGTGGTTTGTCTGTTTGTTCTTTGTTGGGTTTTTTTTAAAATTTTGTCCTTTTACTCCTCCTCTCTAGCTTGTTTATGTTTAGTGTGAGAAGTTTTTTTTAAAATTTAATTTTTAAATTGATAAATAATAATTGCACATATTCATGTGGCACATAGTTATGCTTTGATACATGTAGTGCATAATGATCAGATCAAGGTAATTAGCACATCCATCACCTCAAACATTTATCATTTTTTGTGTTGGGAAGGTTAAATATTTCCCTCTAGTTGTTTGAAGTGATATAATATGTTAACTGCATTTATCCTACAGTGGTATAAAGCTTTAGCACTTAGCCCCACACCATCTACATGTAATTTTGTATCCTGTAACAAATCTCCCCCCCCCACCCTTTCTAGCCTCTAGTATCCTACCTTTTATTTCTGAGATCAACTGTTTTATCAGGCAGTCTCAGTGTTTTGATGTAAAATGGTGACATTCTTTTTGACTGCCTTAACTCTTTACCTGAGACTGGTTTAGCTTCCTCTTAAAGATTGAGGACCACGTTTTATCATCTTTTCTGAAGTTTGAAACGTGTGAGAACTGTAGCTTTGGTAGCCTTTTTCGTAGGACTTGACTGCTGAGTTCTTGTTTATTTTCTTAATTACTCATTCCAGTCTTTATAAGGTCTGCATTATTTTGTCCAAGGTATGTTGCATTTTTAAGAGGCAATGATTTCAGGTTTTAGATTGTTCTCTACTTTGGAATTAACCTATGAACAACGGTAATCCTTAGCAGCATTTTCTGTCTTTGCTGAGTTTCTAAGAGTGTGAGGTAAATTCTGTTGGCTTCTACTCTCAGTGTTTACCTTTTGCTTTCCTTCTGTTGCTTGCTTGCCATGTTGTACATTTCTCTGCACACTTACAATATCAGTGAGGATTCTCAGAATTCCATCCATTTACTTTTTCCCTCAGTAATACTTCTTGGGAGTTTGAAACCATATACAAAAGGCCCCAAATTTTCTATTTTTCTCTATGATTGCAACAAATTGTCATTTTATTGTTGCTTATTTAATTTGCATTTGGGAGCAGGAGATTTTGCAATTCAGTTTTGCTTTGCCAACTTTGAAAAGACTTGAAAACCCCCTTTGACTAGTATAATCAATCTGAAACAGATTTGGAAGAAAACAATGAAGTGATTCAAAACCTTGACAGTTAAGAAATTGTAATTTAATGTGAAATCTCTCTCTCTCTCTCTATTTATAATGGAATACTATTCGGCCACAAAAAAGAATGAAATACTGTCACTCACAGCAGCATGGATGAGCCTGGAGGACATTATATTAAACAAGTCAGGCACGGAAAGATAAAGATTGTATGTTCTCACACATATGTTGGAGCTTAAACAAACTTAGCTAATAGAAGCAGAGAGTAGAATTGTGGCTATTAGAGCCTGGGAAGGGTAATGGGTAGGGCAAGGCAGGGAGAGGTTGGTTAAAGGATTCAAAGTCACAGCTAGATGGGAGGCATAAGTTCTACTGTTCCGTATCACCATAGGATGAAGATGGTTAACAATAATTTAGTACATATTTTTCAAAAAGCTAAAAGAGAGGATTTTGACCGTTCCCAACACAAATAAATGATAAATGTTTGAGGTGACAGATTTCTAATTGCCCTAACTTGATCATTGCATATTGTATTCATATACTGAAATATCATTCTGTATCCCATAAATATGTACAATTATTATGTGTCAACTAAAAATGAAAGGAAAACATGTGAATTAAAAAAAAACAGTAATTGAAGAAGGAACAGAGAATCTGTATTGACAAAAGACTCAGAGATACAATCAGTAATTATTCAAGGCTTTCTTTTAAAGCAATGAAAAGTTTTAGAGTGTGTGATCCTGGAGAGAGATCACAGGGGACCAAATTTCCAGTTGATACAGTGAATAAACTTTGGAGGGAAGAAACTTTGGAGGGTTTTGAGCTTGTTTTTCATCCTCATGAATCTTCCTTTCCATGTAATATCTTTGGAAAGCACTGCATTATTCTTGCTTCTCCATGGGGAATTTCCATATCTTCCTGTGACTAATTTGATCTTACCCTCACCCATTCTCCCATTATACTGTTGAAATATTAAAGCATACATAAAGCAAGAGAAGTTTTGTAATTACCTGTATTTTTATTGCTTACTATATTTAATCCATCTTAGTGTCTAATACAGGATCCTGGATAAAGAGTAGATGTTCAGCAATTTTGACTGAATCAGAGAAGATATTTTAAAAATATATTTATTCTTTGTAAACCATTTAATTAGGTTGCTCTATTACAGTTGTCCTAATAGGATTACATTTACTGATCCTATTGTGTGTCCTAAAGTATGTTGTGTCCTATTGTGTCCTAAAGTATGTTTTATTTATTAAAAAATGTGTCTGATCATATTCCCACTTCTCTAAAACTTTATTCTTTTTATATATAAAGTCAATTTTTTTCATTTTTATTTTAAAAATGTGGGGTATAATTCAGAGTTAGGTACATAAGTGATCATTGTACAGGTGAAGTTTGGGCCTCCCATTGGTTCTAACTTCAAAATTTTTTTTCTTATTTATTTATTCATTTTTTAAAGATATGGGGAACAATTCAGGATTAGAAATACAAGTGGTCATCATACAGGTAAAGTTTAGGCCTCCCTTTGGTCACTACTTTGCCTGGTTTGAGATCAGGTACCCTTATTGATGTTGTGCTTCCCCCTCCCCACTGGCAACCCCGGCAGTATCCCACTACTGTGAATTGCTTTCTTACAGTATTATGGCAAATGTTCAGGGTCCACTTATGAGTGAGAACATGTGGTACTCTGTTCTTTGTTTCTGTGATAAATCACTGAGTATGATAGACTCTAAATCCATCCAAGTTGCTGCGAAGCCCATATGTTTGTTCTTTATGTCTGTGTAATATTCCATTGCGTGTATGTACCACATATTTTTTACCCAGTTCAGTTTCAATGGGCAGCATGGTTGGTTCCATGTTTTTGCTATTGTGAATAGTGCTGCAATAAGCATGCATGTGGAGGTATCTTTTTTGTAGAATACTTTGTGTTCCAGGTATATTCCCAGTAGGGGGAATTGCTGGGTCATATGAAAAGCCAGTTCTTTTAGAAATTGCCACACTGTTTTCCAAAGAGGTTGCACTAGTTTGCATTCCCACCAATGGTGTAGAGGTATTCCTCTCTCTCCACATCCTCGCCAGCATCTGTTGTTGTTTGTTTTATTAATGATGGCCATTCTTACTGGGGTTAGGTGACATCTCAATGTGGTTTTGATTTGCATTTCTCAGATAAATTTTACAAGACAACTGGATACAATTTATGAGGTATAATCAACAAGTTTTTAAAAATGCAAAGCCGTATAATATGATATTTTATTGAGTGAAAATAAATATTTGGCAGTATTACTGCTCTTAGATTTTGATTTTCCAATTGGTTGCAGATCTCTTATTTGCTTAAACTTAGAGAATTTTAACAGTCACCATAAGAGCATATAAAAAGAAACCAACTTGAATGCCTTTTTAGTCACTTCCAATCTTCATAATTAATGAAATCTTTCATTATTTAAATAAGTATGCTACTTATCTGAACTAGGCAGCTACATATTAAACTGAATTATTCAAAGTTGTATGGGTAATACTTAAGAATTTATATATACTGTAACTTTAACTGTTATAAACATTTTTTAAAGCAATGCACTTAGCCATGATTTTTCTTCCTAATTGATATGCCATTTGATAGCATTAGAGGGGAAACAAAGAAATCTTAACAATAGATTATCACTCTTTTGCTTTTACCACTAAAAGCATTAAATATATGTTTTAAAAATCCAATATACACATTTCCCTGTTTGCTTTATATTAAGTAGTAATGCTATTCCCTGCCTTTCTCATTGCTACCTTCACTCATGCTTCTCCCTTGACCGCCCCCAAGTTTCGGTTGGGTTACTCCTTAGTACTTCAAGCTCAGGTCCAATTGCCCACAAAGGTCACTGGATATGATCTGTGATAATTTCCATCTTTCTTCTTCTTTCTCCTTCCTCCCTCCTTCTCCTCTCCCTCTTATTTTTCTTTCTATCTCCACCTCTTTCTCTCCTGCCCTTTCTTGGTCCTGCTTTTGTGGAGGATAGGAGGAGCAGAATTGAACTGATACCCAAGTGTTCTGCCATGTTGCTGTGAAACCATTTCCATCTTACTTAAAAATAACCCTTCCATTTTGTTCTAAACTTTGCATACCTCTTGCTATTAGAGAAAGAAAAATAGGAACCAGAGGAAGAAATAAAAGGAAGAAAAGAAGTGGAGAGAATTCAGAAGAGTAGAGGGATAAATATGGAAAATGGGGGAATAAAATAAGGAAAATTGGAAATGAGTTTACAAGGAAAAGGCAAAGTTTGTGTTTAAAGTGAGATCCAGGAGCTATGATAAAATATAGGTGGAAGAATCAGGATGGATGTTGGTAAGAAGTTTCTCCAACCCACCCAGTCTTTATAGAGTTTCTTTTAGTTTTTTCATCTCTATCACATTCATTTTTCTTTCTCTGACTTTTTTATTTTATAAAATTAAAAACATTTAATACACTCACAAATAAAGAGAAACAACAAAAACAGCAACGACAACAAAACCAGATTGTCATCCTCCAAAAGGTTTTTATATTTAAGTATACCGTTACCAAATGTCCCATGTGTTCCTGGGTGAAAGACGGTGGCGCTTAACACCCATTAAGGCCAAGAGATTTAATGAGTTGAGCGCCGTGGGCTACAGAACCCAAGGGTCCGGCTGTAGCCCTGAGGCAAGGGCTCAGTGGCCTTTATAGGGGCTTAGGGCGACTTGTCCGTCGCTTATAGGTCGGCTGACAGAGCTTTATTTAGGTTGGGGGATGTTTCCCAGGTGCGGGAAAGGGTGTAGAGGAAGAACCCGGAAGGCACCGCTTCAGTCGCCATTTTAGGTTGCCGGGTCACCATTTTAGGTGGGGCGGCCGGGTGTAGGCCCCTTTCCAGGAAAGGGAGGGGATGTGGCATTACTTGTGGCTGGCGGAGGCCCTTCACTAGGGCCATCCACTTCAGCCGCTACTGTGCAGTGCATAGTGGGCTGTGTCCACAGACTTGGGAGGAAAAATATAAACTTAATTTTATTTTCAGTCTTTTTATTTTCTTTTGGGTCTTTAAAAAAGTCTCAACTTCAGGCCCTCAGCACAAAGGAAGTAGGTGTTATTTCCCGAAGGAGAGACGGTATCAACTTCTAGTGTTTACAAGGGGAAATCCAAAAAACCTGGAATTACTTTTTTTTCTTGAGGAAGAACCCCTTGTAGTATGCTTGAAATTTGTTCCCCTGGATCAAATAGTTAGCCAGTTTTTATCTGGAAATTTTGAGAAAGTTGTATCACAATTTGCAGAAGAAACATCCCAAGTTGTGGCAAACAGGTGACTGATTCTTCCACCATGACAACGCATCTGCCCACAACATGCTGAGTATTCAGCAGTTTTTGACCCTATTCACCCAATCTTGCCTGAGCAACTTCTTTCTTTTGTTTGTTTCCCCAGATGAAAAAAGGCCTCAAAGGGAAACGTTTTGTTGGTGACACAAAAAAATGGCAGAAGCACTAAAAGGTATCAAAATTGACAAGTTGAAAAACTGTTTTGAACAGTGGGAAAAGTGTCTCGATGGGTGTATTGCATCAAACGAAGAGTATTTTGAGGGTGACAAGTTTAAACATGTAAGAATAAACACACAAGTTTTTATAAATAAATTATGGGATTTTTGCTATCTCCTCTAGTACACATCAAGATCTTATACTAAGCCGGGCTCGATGGCTCAGCCTGTAATCCCAGCGTTTTGGGAGTCTGAGGTGAGTAGATTGCCTGAGCCCGTGGGTTCGAGACCCACCTGGGCAACTTGGAGAGACCTCATCTCTACAACAAATCAAAAAAAAAATTAGCCGGGCGTGGTAGCGTGCGCCTGTAGTTCCAGCTACTTGGAAGGCTGAGGCGGAAGGATCGCTGGAGCCCAGCAGGTCGAGGCTGCAGTGGCTGGGAGCGGCCACTGCACTCCAGTCTGGGCGGCAGAGTGAGACTCCAACTCAAAAGAAAAAAAAAAAGATCTTAT
>CAUYQG010177408.1:0-20228 GCA_963574415.1 Tarsius wallacei
TGTAGTTCCAGCTACTTGGAAGGCTGAGGCAGAAGGATCGCCGGAGCCCAGCAGGTCGAGGCTGCGGTGGCCGGGAGCGGCCACTGCACTCCAGTCTGGGCGACGGAGTGAGACTCCAACTCAAAAAAAAAAAAAAAAGAATTGCCATAAATGATAGGGTTTAAACTCATACAGTATATTAAAATTATAATTATACAAATCCTAAGTGATCATTTAATATTTATAATTTTTTTACACAGCACATTCAGTTCTTAAAATTAGTCTAATTTCTAAGTCCATCTGTTCTGATGTTCTCCAAGATTAAGCTTGCCATGAATGAAGCTGAGGTCTATTACTGTAGCCTTATGCAACATCTCCAGGGGTCTTCTTGACTAAGCATTCAGTCTTATGAGAAAACCTCAGGTTACTTTTGGCACCAGACTCATTGAGAAGGATGTGGGCCAGGAAATGCCATAAGCTAGCTGGGCAGCACACTATTACCCGCTCAAGGGAAGCCTCAACAGTCCACACAGCAGTGAGGGGCTCATCTCTAGTCCTCAGCAGCAGCTCAGGTGATCAAAGTGGAGATCCACATCAGTGAGGGCATGTCCACTCAGGCTTATACACCCCAGCCCCATAGGAGCACTTGCCTTTTCTATCATCTCCTAGGTGTAGCTTCCTTGGTTTCTGTAAGGAGCAAGTCCTCACATCCAGGAAGCCCAAAACTTCCCAACAGATGTGCCCAGCTCACATACAGTACTTGAGGTGCATATGCAGTTTACCCATCAGGGCCTATTTTTTACCACAACAAGTGTTGCCAACTTTATCAGGTGTTCAGGAAACAGAGCCAGAAAGTCAACCTGAGGTCAGATGTGGACTTGAAGAAGAGAGGTCTTAGTCAATCCTCTGTCCACGATCTCATGAGTACTTTTATCAAAAAAGCTCTTCAGAAGAAAAAAGTGTTTTTCATCGTTGTTGTCTGTTTTGTTTTTGGAGGATAAAAGAAGAACAAAAAGGGCCAATGTTTCTCTTAGCTCATAGCTGTGTGTTTTTTTCTCTTCCTCTGCAGTCCCTCGGTCTACTCTGTCAATTCATCTCTTCTCTGCACTTCTCCACATCCCACAGCCAAGCCCCCACAGAAGACAACCCAACGTGAAAGGGGATGCAAGGCCAGGGCAGGGCACAGAAACTTCTCTGAGTAATTAAGCACCTGGTGTACATCCCAGACAATACGAGTGGTATGAGCCATTCATATAAAGAATATAAACATGTAATGTATAGAAGTCTTTGTAACACATTGGTACTGGTATTTATATCTATGGAGCAATAAAGGAGTTTTTTGTTTTGTTTAACTTTCTACTGCAATCACCTCTGCTAGATTTGTTTTAAACCACTTTATGGTTGACATACAAAAACTGTAAATATTTAATGGTTCAACTTATGATTTTTCAACTTTACGAATGTGCAAAAGCGAAACACATTCAGTAGAAACGGCACTTGAAGTACCCATACAACCCTTCTGTTTTTCACTTTCAGCACAGTATTCAATAAATCATGTGAGATATTCAACACTTCATTGTAAAATAAATGTTAGAAGACTTTGCCCAATTGCAGGCTGATGTAAATGTTCTGAGCACACTTAAGGTAGGCTAGACTAAGCTATGATATTTGGTATGCTAGGTGCATTAAATGCATTTTTAACGTATGATATTTTCAACTAACAATGAGTTTATTGTATGTAACCCTCCCATAAGTTGAGGAGCATCTGTATACAACTTGTGAGTTTGGTGGTAAGTATACACCTGTGAAACCATCATCTATACCATGAACATATCCACCACTCCCAAAATTTTCAAGTTGTATATTCCTCTTAGAATTATCAGGGGTAAGGAAGTATTCGTAATTTATAAATTATCCTGGTGGGTCTAATCTTGTCAAAAGGATATTTAAATGGAAAAGAGGCAGGAGCCTAGGTCCTTGAGGGATCAACTCGGAGGCCTTTGTCAAAGAGCAGATGAGCCAGGCTGAGTGCCCAGGTAGAGGGCAACAGCAGCAGTGTAATTAGAAAGTGGAGGTCTGTTGATTCCTTAGAGCTATATTCTTGTCTTTTGTGCCCTTTCATTGAGTGGTTCCTGGCACTTTTGAAAGTCTTTGGCCCCCCTCTTCTGGACAATCTGTACAGCTAAAATTTCCCTCAGTGAAAGCTGAACACATGGATGATTATGTTACAGATACAGAAATCAAACATGCAGAATTTTAATAGCTCATGGCAATCCCAGTCCTGATGTCCTTAGAAATGACTGGTTATTTCTCAAAGGGGAGAACGTCAAGAAACTTGGAGCCCCATACTTATATTTTCTCTTTTGATCTGTAGAAACCAAGGAAAGATAGCAAAGTGCTGTCTCCCCATGTTCACATAACTCAAACTGCCAGCTCCTGCTTGGGGCAGGGAAGTTGGAGTGATGTTCACATCGGACCACAATGAAATCCAAGTTCATTGGATCACAAAGACCTTGGGATTGTGGAAGGCTGAATATGACCTCAAAAATGTCCATGTCCTAATCTCTGGAACCTGTGACTATGTCACCTTGTATAACAAAAAAAGGATTTTGTACCTGTGATTAAACTAAAGATCTTGCTGGGTATAATGAATGGCACACACCTGTAATCTTAGCACTTTGGGAGGCTGAGGCAGGAGGACTGCTTGAGCCCAGGAGTTCACAATCAGCCTAGGCAACATAGCAGAACCTCATCTATAAAAAAAAAAATAGCTGGGTATGGTGGCACATGCCTATAGTCCCAGCTACTCAAGAGACTGAGGTGGAAGGATCACCTGAGCCCAGGAAGTCGAGGCTGCAGTGAGCCATGATCATGCCACCATACTCTAGCCTGGGCTACAGAGTGAGACCCCAACTCAGAATAAAATAAAATAAGGTTCTTGAGATGGGGAGATGACCCTGGAGCATGTGAATGGACCAGATACAATTGCAAGAGTCCTTCTAAGAAGGAGGTAGAGGAAGATTTGACTATAGACAGAGGTGACAATGTGGCCAAAGAAGAGGCACAGTGAAAGAGTGTTGAAGATTTTATGCTGCTGACTGTGGAGCTGAGTAAGGGGACCATGAGCTAAAAGATGGGGGAGGCCTCTGGAAGCTGGAAAGGACAAGGAAACAGCTTGTCCCTAGAGCCTCCAGCCTGCCAACCTATTTTATTGTTCTGACCTCTGGAACTGTAAGACTACAAGCTTGTGTTGTTCTAAGTCACTAAGACTGTGGTAATTTATTACATTAGCAGTCAGAAGTGAATACAGTTGTGTGTTAAAAGAAAAATTTAGACAAAATAATTGAGCAGGGTTTATTCACACAAAGAACAATTCATGAATTGAGTAGTGCCCTGAGTCAGTAGAGGTTTAGAAAGCTCCACTTAGCAATGTGGGCAGGCACTATTTACAGGCAGAAAAGGGAAGCAACATAAAGATACAGCTTGACAGGTTGCAACTAGGCATTGTCTTATTTGGGCATGAGGTGATGAGGCATTTGCCTTATATGGACATGGTCGGTCAGTGTAAGCGGTAAGTGGCTGAAGTTCAGTTGCTGGAATTGGCTGAGACCCACTCTTTGTTACAAGAATGTACTCAGGTTACAGTTTGTTTCTGTATTGTTATGTTGCAGTTCAATACATATGGAGGCAGCTTTAGGCCAAATTTAACTTAACACGTGTAAAGGTAAAATGATGAAATTGTCTTTGTTTAATAGAGAGGAAGGAAGCAGCTGCTTCCCAGTCCTCTCCTCCTTAGGATCTCTCTTTGAAAATGTAATAATGAGCACAGTAAAAAAACCTAACATTTTGATGCTATAGCCCAAGGTCAAGGGCCTACCCCGTAAACACACACTTCCAAAATTAACTCCAGAGTTGCCCACAGATGCATAGGAGACCATCACAAAGGGTAATCATTTGTCTCTCAAGAAAATAACAAGTTTTCATTGTTCTTCTTCTACTTTACTGTATACATTTGTGTGAAATTTTGAACAGACTTTGTAAATCTATTAATACTTATTCCATAATGAATTCCTCCCTTCTCTCTATCTCTCCACTCCTCCCCCACACCCCCATATAGGTACAGGGAAAGAGATATTTTGTCAGCAGCATTGTTTTATTTCCCCAACATTGCCCCATGTCATATTGTCCCATTACTCCTGAAGTCACAAAGAGGCTGCTGCATGCCAAGTAAGGGGAGACATTGTATACAGAATGCCCTGGTGATAAGACTTTGGAAAAGTGACTGAGAGATGAATGCTCTGGGCATTTCTATCAGAACTCCAACCTGGTGGTCAGGGGCCTTAATTCCCCTCTAGGCTCTGGGAGTAGAGCCTTATGTCAACCACTCCCTCAGGGGGATCCAATTTTCTAAATAGAGTTGAGGCATTAGTCAGTCTCTAAGACTCTTTAGTCCTCAGGCCCTAAGTTTGTTTTATGTTTCTTACTTGTGTTTATTTTTCTAATATGCAAAAACAGTTACTTAAACACAGCTCTAACACCTCAGTTCCAAAATATTCTGTATTTGCTTCTTTCAGCTTAAAAGAAAGAGAAGTCTCAGCAGTGACAACGTTTCTCAGCCTGAGACATATTTATCTCTGCATTGTGCCTTTTCAACTCAGTCACATTTGATCATAAACCTCTGACTCTCACAGTAAAATAAAATAAAATAAAATAAAATAAAATAAAAGGCTTTTAAAAATAGATTTTACTTTTTAGAGCAGTTTAGCTTCACAGCAAAATTGTGTAGAAGGTACAAAGGTACAAAAATTTCCTATGTGCCCCCTGTCCCCCCCCCACACACACAAACACACACAGCCACCCTCACTATCCACAGCCCCCACCAGAGCAGTTCATTTGTTACTGACAAGGCTGCATGAACATATCGCTGTCACCCAGAGTCCATAACTCACCTTAGGGTACATTATTGATACTTCGCATTCCACCGCTATAGTCTTTTTAAAGTTTTCCACACTGTAGAATTCACAGAGAAATGTAAAAAAATTGTATAATAATGAAAATTAAATACCACTTCAAATGTCTAGTACCATCTCAGTTCCAAATCATCAGTTAAATGTACTTATTGTTCTAAATTAACTTTTAGATAGTAACTAATTTCGTGTTGTAAAAGTATATCACTTCCTTTCTGTACTCATCTCCATACCAACATGTTTGTGTCTAATTATGAATTGTGAGGATTAAATGTCTACCTTTAACACTTTTTATCACCAGGCATGGGTGGCTTATGTCTATAATCCCAGCACTTTGGGAGGTGGCAGCGAGAGGATTGCCTGAGCCCAGGGGTTTGAGGCATCATCTCTACAATAAATAAAAAATTAGCCAGGTGTGGTGGCACGCCCCTTTAGTTCCAGCTACTTGGAAGGCTGAGGCAGAAGGATTGCCTGAGCCTAGCAGGTCGAGGCTGGGGAGGGCGTGAGTGAGCCACTGCACTCCAGCCTGGGCAGCAGAGCAAGACTGACTTTAAAAATATATTTTTTTAATCATAGAGCAAAAAATGTGACCAGTGTATAGTGGATCCCATGGGATCTTTATTCAAAGTGATTACCTAAAGTCCTCATTATAAGACAACTTAAGTAGGAGGAATCTCAATGGCACATCTTCCAAGAAATACTTTGAAAACAAATAAATTTTTAAACAGATCTAATTCTGTTTTGAATGGCGCTTGGTAGAGGCCAAGAAGGCAGAGCACCCAGGAAGAGTGTAACACGTTCTGCTCTACCCTGAGGGCCTCGATGGGCTTGATTGAATGGTGATGAAGATGGTGAATGTAATGAAGATTAAGATGATAAAGATGATAAAAATAGTGGGGTGATGATGACAATGAAGATGAAGATGATAAAGACGATGATGACGATGATGGTCATGACTTCAAACATTGCTGATGTCACTTGTTCGTTTGCTTACTGAGAAGTTATTTATTGCTCAGGTGCATGAGCCAGGTCCCCACTGTGCTTGGCACTAGTGTCACAACGATGAAAAAGTCAGGCAAGGCCCTCATTGACTTTACATCCTAGTGAGGGGCAGAGATCAGGATGGAACATAAACAAAGTAGTGTCGAGTACTGACTCACAGGTCTGTGAAGGGAACAATGGAGGGAAATGGGGCAGAGAGAGGACTCGTCCCTTCTTCAGGCTGGGATGTCACCAAAAAAAAATGTATCACTGTCCCTCACCACCTGGACCCTCTCAGTGCCTCTGTGATGCCGTGTGCTAGCCATTGACCAGGAGTCTTGTCACCAGAGTGCAAAGGCTTCACCTTATGGACCACATGCCAGGCTTTGGGCTGCATGGGGCAAGGCCTGGGTGCACAATGCCCAGCACCTCAAAGGCCCACAGCAGAGATCTCTGATTGAGAGTACAGTTGACAGTTTGGAGGTCACTTTCAAGTCCAATCAACTCTGTCATCAGAAAGCATCAATACAAGGCAGAGCTTCAGGTGTATCAGAAATGATAGTGTTCAGGCCAGTTCCCCAGAAGCAGACCCTGAGGTAAGGATTAAGTGTGAGTGACTTATAAAGGAAGAGAGTCCCCCCCGAGGATCTCATGAGTCAGCCAAGCACATGGAAACTGGAAGACAGGCATGGAGGCCACAGAGGGGATCAAAGGAGGCTCAGCTCTGGAAGTGGCATCTACAGTGCCTGAAGCAATGATAATCGGGACTACAGCTATGTTTCATCTTGTAAAATATATTTGTAATAGAACATGGTGTGTTGGGTGTCCTGGGAACCCTTGCTGGCCATCAAATATTGTCTTTCTTCAAAATGTAAATTTATAAACAGGTAAGCATGAAAATATTAGAAGGATACAAAGTCCTCTTCATATGCTATTTGTGGATATGGGGAAGATTTTTTAGCAGAGTCAATCAAGAAGATAAAAGTTAAAAAGAGGGGAGGGGAATTACATATTTAACCATATATTGGATTTAAAATTCTGTCTATAAAATTTGTCTACTTTAAGCAAATTAGAATTCACACAAAGTTGAGGGAGCAGATGAGTTCTTACACACATGAAAAACACGTGGAAAGATCTACAAGAAACAACAAAACAGTAGAAAAAGCAGCAGAGGAGCTGGAAGAAAATAATTCCCAGGCAAAGGAAAGTTAGGTAGGTAATATAACATGCAACTTGCTTATTAGCCCAAGCAATGCTATTTTTAAACACAAGATAACTATGCCTGGGCAACATAACAAGACCTTGTCTCTACAAAAAGGAATAAAAAAATTAGCCGGCATGGTAGCATGTGTCTTTAGTCGCAGCTACTCAGGAGGCTGAGGCAGAAGCATCTCTTGAGCCCAGGAGGTGAAAGCTGTGGTGAGCAGTGATCATGCCACTGTACTCCAGCCTGGGGGACAAAGTGATACTCCCAACTCAAAAAAAAAAAACAAAACACTTTTGACCCATCCGGGCAACTTGGCAAGACCTTGTCTCTACAATAAATCAAAAATTAGCTGGGTGTGGTAGCGTGCGCCTGTAGTTCCCGCTACTTGGAAGGCTGAGGCAGAAGGATCTCCAGAGCCCAGCAGACTGAGGCTGTAGTGGCCGTAAGCGTGCCACTGCACTCCAGTCTGGGCAAAAGAGTAAGACTCTAACTCAAAAAAAAAAAAAGAAAAGAGTTTTTTAATGGAATGTCTAAACAATTATCCAATCAACAGAGAACTAGTTTTAAAAATTAGGCCATTTCACTGGATTAAAAAAATGTGGTACATATACACAATGGAATGCTATGCAACCACAAAAAAGAACAAAATCATGAATTTCACAGCAACCTGGTAGAACTAGAGTCTATAATACTGAGTGATCTCTCACAGAAACAAAGATCTGAGTATCACTTGTTCTTACTCATATAGTGGACCTTGAACATCTATCATAATACTATAAGAAAAGCACTGACAGTGGTGAGAAACTATGGGGGGGGGAAGGAAAAGGAAGGGAGGTGTGACTAACGGTAGTCAATATCTGCCTGGGAACGAGGAGCCACCCCTTTTTAATAAGGGTGCCTGAACGATGCACATTTGTATACCTAACCCTTAACTGTACCCCACAATTTTATAATAAAAAATACGTTTAAAAAAAATTAGGTCATTTCATGTAATGGGATGCTATGCATTTATTAAAATGCAGTAAAATATAATAGTATGAAAAATATATAAATATATTAAATACTAATATATTCAAAATATATTAAATGAACAAATGAAGTGCAACAGAGTGTATACAATGGCACCTCATTTCCCTAACCCACCCACACAGGTATTTTTGAGTGTGTGTTTGTGCGTGTGTGTGTGTGTGTGTGTACACAAAAGAGAGAGAATCCTATGTGAATATGGCCAATGTTCGATATATGACCTTTATTCTGTAATTAAATTTTGATTCTATAACTTCCCTTAGGTAAGATTTTGTCATTGGATCATTTCCTAAGAGAAACCTGTGCCTGTTTTCAAAACAGCAGTCTGAGGTGCGAAGCTCTCAGATTTTTCAAGAAAGGGGAGTAGGTTTACCTTCAGAGTCTTGGGTATGACAGCCACATGCACAGTATTTTCACCTCAAATCTTCATCAAAAAACTCATTACCAACAAGGTAAATAATCCTCTGAGCTAGTGAGATTTCAGGGAAAGTAGTCAAGGTTAGTACAACCAGATGCTGTTTCAACTCCAAGTAGTTGCAGGAAGCTGTGTATACCTAAACCTGTACCTGCCTGCCATCATGAGCTACACACATGATGACCTGCGACACGATGAAGCTCTGTGGTGCCATCAGTCTATGAAAGGGTGAAAGGGGACACAAAGGGAAAAGACCATGGAAAGGAGAGACCAGGGACTAAGAATCATACAGGTAAAGAGAACAAAACACAAGATGACTGGGTTGAGATTAAAGCATACAACATACATTTTAGGGTTTGTATTAGTCAGGTCTGGCTACCATAACAAAGTGCCACAGGCTGAGTAGCTTAAACAACAGAAATATACCCTATCACAGTTCTGGAGGCTGAGTCTGAGATCAAGGTGGCAGCAGAGTCATTCCTCCTGAGGCCTCGCTCCTTGGCTTGCAGACTGCCGTCTTCTTGTGTCCTCACAGGACCTTTCCTCTGTGTGTGCATCCCTAGTGTTTCTCTCTTCTTAAAAGGACACCAGTCATATTGGATCAGGGTCCCACCCTTATGACCTCATTTAACCTTAATTACCTCGTTAAAGGCCCTGCCCCCAAACACAATCAACTAGGGGTTTGGGCTTCAACATATGAATGTGAGAGGGACACAATTCTGTCCATAATAGGGCCCCTTGGGAATTTATCACTTTAAAGGCTTCTGCCATGGGGGAGATTAGATGCAATCGTGGATAAAAACATTTATGTCACCCAGCCAGTAGTAGTTGTAGTCACTTAGATAAAATGACACTCGCACTCAAAAATAGGTCTTCCGAGGAGGCAAGTCATATCTCCATGACATCAGAGCTCAGCTCGTCCACCTTCTGAGCTGGCACCCTCTTCTATTGTTTACCAGAGTTGAGGCAGGGGAAAGAACTAGTGTTTTCACGAAGGCCACCATCCACAGAATGACTCTTGATATTGAAATGCTCTTCCCACCGGGCATGGTGGCTCACGTCTGTAATCCCAGTACTTTGAGAGGTGGAGGCAAGACAATTGCCTGAGTCCGGGGGTTCGAGATCAGCCTGGGCAACTTGGCGAGACCTCGTCTCTACGATAAATCAAAAAATTAGCTGGGCATGTGGTTCCAGCTACTTGGAAGGCTGAAGTAGAAGGATCACCTGAGCCCAGCAGGTCGAGGCTGTGGTGGCCGTGACCATGCCACTGCACTCCAGCCTGGGCGACAGAGCGAGACTCCTATTCAAAAAAAAAATGCTCTTCCCACAGAAAAAGAAACTTCAGCGACAAGATCTAGAGTGAGCCCAAGAGAGGCAGAAAGATGAGGCACATTCAGGGGTTGTGGTGGGCACAGTGGACAATCAATCCATCCAAGCTCAGCCACACATTCCAGAAATCCTTGCACATTCTCTTTCTTACCTGCAACTCCACCGTCATTGAGATCCGAGAGCAGCCTGGTTCTCTATTCCTGAGGTCACTCTGTCCCTCTTGCATCCCTAGTGAGCATCCAGAGGAGCAGGGAGGGGCCGCAGCAGGGACCCGGGCACATCCAAACACAGAACTCACAGGTGTCATGGAGATGTAGCCTTGCTCTTCCTACTTTCCCACTTGCTATGCTATGCTCTTTCCTTTTTTTCTGCTCGGTGCTGTCCGTGTCTTCAGAAAGCAATGTGAAATACAACATGGGAGGGGCTGAAGAGTAATAGAAAAGAGGCCCTGACTTCTTATGAAAATACAGGGGCAAGGTAAGAGTTTGAACTTCCACCCAGGGCCTTGAAGGAATTTGCCGGTGTGGATCCATCGCTGAGGTTTCAGAACATCTGAATAAAAAGGGAGTTGGGGCCAAAAGTCATGCTGGGAAGCCAGCTATGGACAGGTGATTGCAAAAGCAGGGATGTATGGACCTGCAAGAACCAGAAAGAGTCGATGAAGAGATGGCTTATGTTCCCAAAAAATTCAGAAGTAATCTCCAAAGATCCAAAAGGTTCATAAGAACAGTTTCCCCCTCTTTTGACTGAAATTCTGAATGGAAAATCTAGGGACACAACATGAACATAAGCACCCGGTGTTATCAGGTCATTGTGAGATGTCTGTGATAACTGTGTGGGAAAGACAGAGGCGTGTTTGCTCTGTACTCTGTGGTGTTTGGCTCATAAACAGCTGATCAAGTGAGGATGGTGAGCTGTGCCCATGTCATGCACCCACCTCAACAGAGCTACCCACCAGCCAGGGTGCTAAGCCTCGGGCTAGCCCTAGAATGCATATCTTCTCAGTGACTTGAATGAAGAAAGGATTGTAAATAAAGATGCCTTAGAGTTTGGCAGGTTTCAAGCCAAGTACTAACAGAAGAGGCAGACTGGATGAACTTAACGATGAGCAGGTGGGGTACCAGGAGGGGGCAGCAGTGCCTCTGCACCTGCTCCAAGGAAACCCGCCTGGGATCTGTGCCTAGATCTGATGCCTATACTCTGATACGCATATCAGCAAATGGGGCACATTCAAAGAAGGGTAGCCAGGAAGGCAGAATTTTGGGAAACTGCTTGGTATGAGGAAAGTGGAAGGAGTTGTCAGTTTCCCCAAGTTCAAAGAGCTCACCCTGACCTCTCAGTATGTAAAAATGTCTCTGGAGGTAAGACCAGCCCAATGTCTGTCCAGTGAAGGATCCTCATCCCCTGGAATGTAAGCACCTGCTTCTGGGAGCTAGATCATCTTCTGGAGTTCTCTTGCTACGTGATCAGTCAGACTAAAAGTATATCAGAAACTGCCTTCCAGATATACTTTTAGTCTCACATGTTAGAAACTTATGTCTGTAAAATGTATTCGAAAACCTGTGTAGCAACATAAAAAATATATTCTTCATAATCCTACTGTAAATAAAGATGACAAACCAAAGATGGAAAGTCACCCAGGAACACTGCATTATTATTTGAAGCAAGATATGCAGAAATGAGACCATCGGACCTCTTCTCTCCCCAGTCATCTGCCACAGGTGGGGTAGGTGTGCCTTGGTCCTTTTTTCAACTCATATGTTCATTATTTTTAGAGTATTTGTAATGGCTTCAATAAAAAAAATAAAATAAGCCGCCTCTTTTTTGTGCTCAGCTGCATTCATTGAAGCTGGCTCAACCCACTTCTGGGCTCCCTTGAGAAAGTCACAGGTCCACAGAGGAGCATGCAGGATATTCCCGCCCTTGGCGTTGCAGGATATTCCTGCTCTTGGTATTGCTGAAGACCCTCAAGATAAGTGAACAGATCTGTGACTGGAGGCACGTGATGTGAGTCACAGATGTAGCTTTTTGCATGGGCAGCATGCACACATCTGGGAAATTGTTTCCTGCATTACAGAATGGGCAGGGAGTGGGTGGGAGGCAGCCAAGACCACACCTACTGGTGCTGCCCACCCCCACGTGTGGTTCCTCTGCTCCCCTCCCCCAGCACGCTGCTGTCCCTGGGAACCTCCCACTGGGTCTGAGCAGAGTTGAAAAAGAGGGAAGGGGGTCTGTTTTCAGCCTGGGTATCTTCAGTCCTTATCACTGAACTGGTGAGGACAACAAAGACAGCAAATGGTCAGAAGACAGAGATGGGGAAGGGAGGTCCACATGCGATGAAGAGGTAAGATTCCAATGATCTTTACCAACTGGAACACAGCGCTTCGCCACACAAATCAAATGACAATAAATATAGCCCCACATATTAGTTTAAAAATAAACAAAGTTACTTGGAAGGCTCAGGCAGAAGGATGGCCTAAATCTAGCAAGTCGAAGCTAAGGTGGCCACGAGCGTGCCACCGCACTCCAGCCTGGGCGACAAGAATAAGACTCCAACTCAAAAAAAAAAAAAATTAAAATAAACAAAGTTAGAATAATGCCTCTCAAACAGAAGGGTGCCTTCCTGAGGCCTCCACAGGAACTGGTCTTATGATGAGGTCACCTCATGTCTAAATGGAAGCCCAGCTGGAGGGGAGAGTGCCCTCCCTTACCCTGTGCAGGTCTGACCTCCCTGAGGATCCTGGATGATCTTCAAGACATGGATGAAACAAGAGCTTTTCAGAAGAAGGAGGATGAAGGGCCTCAGATCCTAACATTTACAGTAACACACAGTGACTAAGCTGCCAATCTCAGGAAATTCTGAGGGTTCTTGCATGGAGATATTAGGCTCTCCCACAGCAGGCAGGGCTGTCACTTTCCGGAGCTGTAGGAAGGTATATTGCAGACCAGCCCAAGGAAGGATTCAGGAATGTATATTCTCAAAAATGAAGTGCGTTCCCTCTCAAGTGGTGTGAGAGTGTGTTCAAACAGTGATTCTCTGTCACCCACAGGAAAGTCCAAACCCCACAAGAGGCTCCCATGGCCGTTGTTCCTCAATCCCTCTGCCGGTCTCACCTCCACAGCACACTGCCTCCCGCAGGCACTGAGTCACAGCCACTCTGCACTCATCATGGTTCCCACAGCCCACCTTGCTCCTTTTTGCCTACCTGCCCCCATGGCTTTCCCTCCATCTGGCTTGCTCCCAATAGTACCACCCTCTTAAACTCATCAGCTGCAGGACATATTTGGAAGGGCCCTTGTTTAACTTTGAAAGTTCAAATCCAAAAAGACTTCCAAGATCAGTGTTCCAATGACACCCTACTTGCTTCTACTATAGACATTCACATCTGCTTGTCTACTTATTACCTGCCATCCCCAGATGACTCTGTGTAGACACCTAATCTTATTCATCCATGCATCTGCAGCTTTACGCAAGGGGCCACATCACATGGAAGAATGGGCTCTGAGAGAGACGTTGGACGGGCCCACACCACATAGAAGAATGATGACTCAGAGAAACGTTGCATGGGCCCACACCACACAGATGAATGGGTGCTCAGAGGGTCGTTGCACAGGGCCCACGCACATGGATTAATTAGAGCTCAGAGGGACACTGTAGAGGGACTCATGCACGGTGAAGGACTTGACTCTCAGTGCTAAGATTCTGTGATCTCACCAAACCTTACCTTGACACTCTTTCAAGATGTAACTGTGGTCCTTTCAAAACACTAGTTTAATTATATCATGTCAACTAAAAATATTTTATCTGGCCCTTTTTACTGATTTTTCCTTTTCTTCTAATAAAAACTCAGAGTAATTTACTCTTCCCCACTTTTCTTTGTCATTAAAATAAAGAACAGTTTAAAAAATAAAAATAAATTAAAAATTTAAAAAACACTAGTTTATAAACAATAAATAGGTTGTTTTTAACTCTGAAGTAAGTGGTTTCTTCTCATTATGAGTAAGACATTGTTGACAACTGTTTAATTGATCCACATAGGTGGGAACAGTAGAAAATGGGTGTTAGAGCCACTCTGCCCACGAGGTGTCATTCAATTCCTTTTCTACATCACAGAATTTTCTACCCATGTTACTGTCCTGGTCAACACACTATTGCTTGAAAGTGATAGACACCCCCTCAGAGTGACCTAATCCAAAACAGGAGAGGTTTTCCTAATAACAGGAAGCATGGAAACTTCCAGAAGGACCAGAACTGGGACCTGGAGGGAGCTCAGGATCAGACAGACCCAACCAGTCTGATCTCTGTCCTGGCTCCTCTCCCCAAAACGGTCCACTCTTCCTTTTACACACTGCATCCATCTGCTTTTCCAAAAACTTGGTCAATATGGCGACACCTGAGGTCCCAGATTTAAATACTCTACATTAAAGCAGGCTGCCTCTCTGGATCCCAGTCCCCAAGTTCTAGAGAAGAAATGTGGTTGGCCCAGTTTGAGACAGAGCCTTTAGGCCCCACCTTGGCTTGGGCAGGATTATGTAGTAGAAACATAGTGCCTTCAGCTTGGGGTGGGGCACAGCTCAGAGAGACAGGTGGGCCACAGCAGCCATGCCAAAGAATACTTAATACAGTATCTCATTCCACCCTTCCTCCTTTGGGTTTTTTGTTTGTTTATTTTAGGGAGTGGTTGGTCTGCAGCAAGATCGACTGACTGGAAAATGTTAACATTCTTGTCACTTAGGCTGAGGAATGAAAAATGAACCATCATGCTATATCTATAGTCCTCACAGTCCTCTGATTGTAATTCACTGGGAAGCTCACTCTTTGTTACGAACCTTAGAGGCAAAAACAAAGTATCTGAGGCATATTGTACACACAAGCATCCGCCCTCACAAGGTAGGCGAGACAAGCATCTAGCATGGACCGTGGACCATGCACACAGCAGTCGCTCGTTACATTTCCCTTTGTTGTCTCACCAACTGGCTTGACACACAGACTTCCTCAAAGGCAGAAATTACTCTACTGCTCCCTTTTTCACACCCTCAGTCTTCTCTGACGCAGGACCCCTGCCTTCTTCCCAATTCATAGAGGTTTTGAAAACTTCAGGCTTCCAAAGATTAATCAAGCAGAAGACAACTTTAAAGCTTAGACAGCACCAAATCTTTTGAAATTCAGCACAGATTCACAACCTGTGTCCACCCAATGATTGGAAAGTGAGCTACAGGATAGTTACTTCCCTTGAAGAAAAAATGGATAACTAAGAAATAAGACAACGCATGCCGTTATGGAAAAGAAAGTCAAGATACCCAGTGACAGTAAGTACTACGGTAATGGGAATTCTCTCCAGGGATATTCCTGTTTGGGACACCTGAGCCTTGTGAAGATTTCGATCCCAGAACTAGCAAAGGAAATAGTAATAAAAGAGGAACACAGTACTGAAAAATAGATAGAAAACACTTTAGAGATGTGGTGTTTTTGTGTCCACAGAAATAAGTGTAGAGAGCAGTTATTCTGGTAATATTTTCAGCATTAAGGCTGTGTGACCTGTAATCTCCATAGGATTGAGGAATTAAAAATGGAAGCAGGAGGAAAGACATCTTTTTTGTATGCAGTATATTATACGGTAGCTTTATAGAGAAAATACACCAAAAATACAATACACAAAAGCAAACAGATGCTATTAATGGATGAAGATTTAAAGGAAGGCAAAAGTAAGACAGGTGATGATGTAATAAATGTTAATACATGTGGCAACACCTACTAGCAGGTTGAACCAATGTCTTTGAAGAAAATTATAGAAACCTGCAGGCCATTATTGATGCTAATAACAAATTATATGGACAATAAAGCAATTATATTTTTCTATTCTGAATACTACATTTGATACTGTCATAACTTAATTTACTTGTTGTGCTTAGTTTATTTTTGTGTGTCATGAAATAATTTTCAGGCAATATAATGACATTGTAATTTAATGTTTCTTTTTCCTGACACTGAAATTGATATATCAAATGGCAGGTCACCAAAGAATCGTCCCCACATTTTCTTTTTTTTTTTTTTGAGTTGGAGTCTCACTCTGTCGCCCAGGCTGGAGGGCAGTGGCATGCTCCCGGTCACCGCAGCCTCAACCTGTTGGACTCCGGCAATCCTTCCGCCTCAACCTTCCAAGTAGCTGGAACTACAGGCGAGTGCTACCACACCCGGCTAATTTTTTAATTTATTGTAGAGATGAGGTATCGCCAAGTTGCCCAGGTGGGTTTCGAACCCACGGGCTCAGGCAATCCACTCACCTCAGCCTCCCAAAATCACGGGATTACAGGCTGAGCCACCGAGCCCAGCTTGTCCCCACGTTTTCAGAGAATACATATGCTCAGCGTCCATAGCCAGGACCATATTGGATATAGATGACAGAGATTCAATTCAAATCTTACTTGAGCAAAGAGGGATCTCGGCTTGTGCAACAAAAATACTCAGCAAAAAGCTTCAGGTATGACTGAATCCAGGGCACAGAAAGTATCTCTAGGATCAGCTCTTATGTTCTTTACCTACCTTCCTCTGGGACAGCTTTATTTTGTTGTTTTCTGCATTAACTCTTTTTGTTGTTGCTTTCTTTATGTGTTGATGCCTCAGTTGCCTGTTCATGTTTGTAGATAAGGAACTGAGGGGAACCAGGATGGGAGCAGACATCTATCTCCTAGGTCAAGTGAAAGTCTCCTTACCCTGGAAGTGAATATGGGTTTCTGGCTCTGGGTGTTGTGTGGGGAGTTTAGGTTTGGCGAGCTTTTCATTAGGGTACAAAGATGGCTTCCCTCAGTCTGGGGATCTTCTCCCAGGGGTGCCCTAAGTTACCTGCAGGTAAATCCCACTCTAGCCTGAACTCCTTCCTCCTGCAGCTTCTGTCTCTCTCCCTCTCTCCCAGGGCAAAAGGTCCCGAGAGAGGCCTCACTTCCCCACCACACTCACTCCTCTACTCACCGCATCTGGGTTCCGAGACCCACTGCACCAAGCAGCCCTTCCTCATGACAGTCACCCTAGCCCTATATTGCCATGCCCAGTGGCACATTCCAGGCTCCATTGCACTTGCCTTCCCAGCAGCAGCTGACGGTGGCGATGACTCACTTTCTCCTAAAACACTCTCTCTATGACTCCGTGTTCTCCAGGTTTGCTTCTTGCCTCTCAAAATGATCCAGCACCTTTTCTCTGCAGACTCATCTCCTTCATCAGACCCTGAAGCATGAGCTCCCTGGGAGGTTCAGTCCTGGGCACACCCCACTTCTTGGTCCCCACACCCTTGCCCAGTGCCCTCCTCTGTATGTGAAAGACCCTCAGCCTACATACTACAGAGCACAGGGCACAAACAAGTCCTAACTCGGACTCCATGGTTGAACAGACTTACCTCTTAGGGCCTTCGGGTCCTCATCAAAGATAAGCACCTACTTCAAAGCTTTGTATTAAGTGAGGAGGCAACATCTCTGACTACTGTTGGAATCGACCTCAGCATCTCATAATCATCACCTGAGCACAAGAGGCAGCTCAGGGGTGAGGCTGGACACGAAAACCCGGAGGGCAGGTGCAGAGACAGAGGGCATGCAGCCTGCCGGGCAGGGAGCAAGTCGTGGGTGCCCTGCGTCCCTACTCCCTGGAACAACACCTGACACACACAGGTGCCTGATCAGTGTGAGCTGAATGAGCGAATAAACGAAGGAATGAAGTAACTTCCTTGGTTGGACTGGGCTTTCCAGTGCTCTGAGTAGCTCCTTTAAAACCTGGTGAGCACTGACCTCCACAGGACAGCTCAGGATATCCCACCGTGGGAACCCATTCCCTTTGGACACAGACCTGACCCTCTGGGCCTGGAGAACCAGTTCTCCAAAGCTTTTCTGAACCTGCCCATCACTAGCAATGTGGACTGTGAAGAAAGGTTTGTCCCCTGGGGTCCAACCACTTAACCTAGTTTAAACAATGGCGTGAGCCTGGGCAGTAGTGTGAGATCCCATCGCTACAAAAAAAAACAAAGAAACAAGATGAGCTGAGTGTGGTGGCTTGTGCCTCTGGCCCCAAGTACTTGGGAGGCTGAAGTAGGAGGATCACTTGAGCCAAGGGGTTGGAGGCTGCAATGAGCTGTGATTGCACCTCTGCTCTTCAGCCTGGGCAAAAGAATGAGGCCCTGTCTCTAAAAAAAAGTAATAATAATAATAAATGACGTGGGCTCCTTTCAAGGTGATCATGAGAGCTTCCCATGATGGTCCCATATGGGTGTCAGAGCAATGTTGTCAGCGACCCCCTACAGCCAACCCCCATCTGTTCACTCCCTCTTCCAGGAAATGGCACCTGGAACCTGATCTTGCATAACTATTTTCAAATGTTGTAAATAAAATACCTGCATTGAATTCCTACAGTCAAATTATGGTATGTGAGACTACACTTTAAAAATAAACATTACCAAAAATTTTTTCTGTTTGGTCGTGGTGGTTGCTGTTTTTAAAGTAAAAATACAGGAAAATGAATTTTAGTGAAATAAATTCAGAACAAAGACTTTTTGAGTTTCATATAATGACAGAATGGCATTACATGACAGAACCTTCAAAAGTCACTTCATTGCAACAAGAGAAGCATGGAAAAATCAAATGCTTTTTTAAAACAAAAGAGGTCATTGCTTTCTTCTATAATTACAACAGCAAGATTTATATATTATGTATATATGTGTTTTTCAAAATTTTAGATAGTATGGAATTCTTATCTAATACAAGTTTTATATAATATGTACCCACTCTATAAGGAATTTGAAATTGAAAATACTAAGAAATAATAAAACAATGAATAACTCCTACTGGAATGATTTTAAGGTATTGTTTTTATATTTTTACTCTTGAGCATTTTGGTCACATTTATCAACAACTCTAGAACTTTAACATGAACTTATTCAAAAGTGCCCATTTCCAGAGAATTCCAATTCGATTTTCCATTTTTGAAACATAAAGGCTCCAGCAGACTCGAGACCAACTTTGCACTGTGTGACACTGTCATCTTGTGGCCAAATAGCTTTATTACACAGTGACCCAAAATAATGGTAATTTCATTATATTAATCTTTTTTTAAAACCATAGTATCCATTTAAAGCAACTAGAAATATACAACTCATAAGCAAAGACACAAGCACTATAATATTTACATGTTTAGCACACAAATGCAAATACATTGTAATATTTTGTGATGTGTGAATCTTTACATTCCTGAACAATCTAAAAAGTTCCATTTCCTGAAGTTAAATTCAGACAGATTTTAAAATTAATCAGCTCACACAGAAAAGTTTGGAATTTCTATTAATCTCCCCATTGACTCAGCTTTACCAAGACTCATGGGAGGTTATGCGTGTACTTCTGTTTTAATGTGGTTTTTCCTGTTATAAAAGCTGTATGGGTTCATGTTGAAGAATTTTATTTGACATATTCCAAATCTATTGAGAGTATTTCCTATGTCAGCAACAGTGGGGAAGGAATGACTTCAAGCTCCATTTGGCTTTCCTCTCCCTACTGTGGGTCACAAAACCCAGGCAGAGCAAACAGAACTGAAGGACTTGGATTCTTGGTCCCACAGTGCCCTCCAACTGGGCCTGGGCCTGGCTCTTTTTTCTTCTTCTTCTTTTTCTTTTTTTCTTTTTTTGAGTTGGAGTCTCACTCCGTTGCCCAGGCTGGCGTGCAGTGGCACTCTCACGGCTACCCAGCGTCGGACCTGCTGGGCTCTGGTGATCCTTCAGCTTCAGCCTTCCAAGTAGCTGGAACTACAGGCGTGGGCTACCACAACTGGCTAATTTTTGATTTATTGTAGAGATGAGGTCTCGCCAATTTGCCCAGGCTGGTCTCAAACCCACAGGCCCAGGCAATCCACTCGCCTCGGCGGGTCTGGCTCTTAATAAGTGAGGCAGGCCTGAAGGTGGCTTCCTCTGCAGAGAGGAGGGGGCTGTTCCCACTTCTGCCAATAGGCCCAGAAACCTTGGTCTGTGGGACACTCAGGAAGGAAGGTACAGATCCCCAGACCAGAGCAGGAAAGAAGCTGAAATGCAGTTAATTTGTTACAGCCTGATCCAATAAATCAGCTGCTATCCCTCATGGCCAATTAAAATATAAGAGGCAGAGACTGGGAGAAAAAGGGATGTTCACTTTCTATAACCAGGTTATAGAGAGACAGGTTGGCATCACTTCCAAAAAAAAAAAAAGAAAGAAACCCACTGAAAGCAACACAAATTTATATTCAAAATTCATAATCCTTTACCCATTCTGATTTTGAAGCCTGTGTGAAGTTTTAGCAGGTCTCAAGATTTACATTTCT
>CAUYQG010177411.1:0-22307 GCA_963574415.1 Tarsius wallacei
TCCTGGGAATATACCCGGAGGAACTCAAATCACTCTATGAAAAAGATACCTGCACATGCATGTTTATTGCAGCATTGTTCACAATAGCAAAAACATGGAACCAACCATGCTACCCATTGAAAGATTACACAGCCATAAAAAAGGATAAAATTATGAACTTCACAGCAACTTGGATGGACTTAGAGTCTATAATACTGAGTGATCTATCACAGAAACAAAGAACTGAGTATCACATGTTCTCACTCATAAGTGGACCTTGAACAATTATCATAGTACTGTAAAAAAAGGATTGTCAGCAGTAGCAAATTGCCAGGGTGGGGATGGGGGTGGGATTGACAGTAGTGGGATGCTGCTGGGGGGGGAGCACACCTCATCAATAAGGGTACCTATATAATGAACATTTGTATACTTAACCCTGAATTGTACCCCACATCTTAAAAATAAAAAACTGTGATGACTCCCTAATTGTATCAATGATCCCTGTAAAAAAAACAAATTAATACCAAATACGTATGAGAGTAGCATATGCTTCTCATGCTAAAAAGTGTACAACCTCTCCAATTATTTGGCGATTAGAGTATTAACATTAACTCTAGGTAAACATGAAGTTCCCATTCTAGGTAGCAATGTAACTCTAACCTCTTACTCTGAGGGTAAGGCGTCAATAAAATGAGTTTGGATTTAACATCAGCAGTGGCAAACACTGCCCAGGAAAAGATCCTAGTGGATTTACATGAGAGCCAAAGACTCCATATTGAGGCACCCTTCAGAGCTGGTGTAGGAAAAAGAGTCTTGAGTTGAACATACCAGGAAACAGTTACGCATCAAGAAGTAGCTTAGTCTCAGTAAGCTACAATCAACACAACAAATATTTATTATGTTCCCACTAATGGAACTGTCTCTGATCACAGAAGCTTACTGTCTGAGGCAATGCTGTCCAGTCATTCCACTTTTTTAATACATGGCACAATCTGGAAAATGGGCTGAAGTCAAGTGTGCAAGTTAAATAACAGACTTGCACGTTAAAGAAGCAGTCTGTGCCCAAAACGTTAAAAAAAAAAAAAAAGTTACAAAAACCTGTATTATACCCCATGATTTAGAAATAATCTTTCATGATGTAGGTTTTCAGTATTTCATACATATTTTATACATGTGGTCTGTTTTCTTTGTAATGAACATCAGCAGGTTACCTTAAGTCCAGGGATACCCAGCAAAGGCTAAATATTCCTAGCTTTCACATGCTTCTTGAATTCCACCTTTGATTTGTGAGAGTTACACTTATTTTACTAGAATCAGCAATTTTACTTTTCTGTTTTTATGAAATGATAAGAGCAAAATGTAATAAGATAGTGATTTTCAGATTTTTTTTAAAGGATAAGAGGCTTTTCTTCAAACAAAATCCTACCCAGATGCCCAGTATGTAACAATATAAGGAGAACTGTTCTGTCCCTGTTTCTCCCATCTGGTAAGACCCCACCTACTCCCCATCCTTCCACACCCAGGGGGCCTTGGGACCCATTCTCAGTGCTATGCACATGACATGAAAAATGGTCTGTAAGACAGCTGAATTCAGCTCATCTTACCAACAATCACAGCCATATAAAAAGATGTCAGAGTGGCTCAAAATTTAACTGTGGTCATCATCACACAATAGCTAGAAATGTTCCTCAAGGTACAAAAGACGGTTGAGGAGGGGATCAGGGTATACTGTAGGAAAGTTGTCTGTTCAAATCCAAACACCTCCTGTAGTAACATAATCAAGGGGGCCAAGAGAGGAAGAAAGATGCTAAGCTGTCCCTTATAGGAAAAGATGTCTGATACATGGGATGACCTTGGGTAACACCGCAGAAAAGAGGGGCTTGATCTCAGTCTTAAAGGAAAAGTGGGGCACTGGTGTGTCACCTGGGACCAAAGAAGGCATCTCAGGGAGAGCAAACAACATATGTATATTATTAAAATAAAAACTTTAGACAAATTTAGCAGAGTTTATTAGCACAAAAAGCAACATGAATCGAACAGCACTCAGAACCAGGAGAGGTTCAGAGAGCTCCACTCACAAATGTGAGCAGACAGCACTCACAGGACAGAAAAAGGAAGGGCCATACAAAAACAGTTTGATCGGTTGCAATTTAAATTTGCCTTATATGAACATGATCTGATCCCATGGCAGCCTGCAATTGGCTGAAACTTAGCTAATGTGCTTGACTGAATCTTGGTGCTTGTTACAAGAATATACTCTTTTTTTTTTCTTTCTCTCTGGTTCAAGTTCTCATGAAGAATATACTCAAGTTAGGTTGCAGTTCACTGCTTATGAGGCAGCTTTAGGTCAAATCTAATTTAATTTAACAATATTATACCATTTTAAATTAAAATATAGTATCTATTTTTAACACACACATGCATAGGAAAATACCTAAAAGCAAACAGCAATCTGACAATGATGAGTATTTAGGTAACTGGGAAAGGACTAGAAAGACTCTAGCCTTATCTATACTGAAACATTTTTTATGAAGAGAATATAGTATGTTTTTGTTTAATTAAAAATTAACTTAAACCGTGTGATCATCTCAATGGATATTAAAAAAAAATCTGAAAAAATCCAACATGCTTTTATGATAAAAACACTCAACAAACTGGGAATAGAAGAGAATTTCCTCAACTGGATAAAGGGCATCTATGAACACCCCACAGCTCACAGCCTATTTAGTGAGGAAAGACTGGGCGTTTTCCCCCTAAAATTAGGAAATGGATGTCTTCTCTTGCCACCTCAGTGTAACATAGTACTGAAGGTTCTAACCAGGGAAATTAGGCAAGAAAAAGAAAGAAAAGGGATTTGGGCTGGGAAGAAAGCAGTAAAACTATTTCTAGCCATAGACAACTTGATCTTGTGTATAGAAAATCCTAAGAAATTTGCTTTAAAAAACCTATTAGAACTAATAAACAAGGTTGTAGATATAAGATCAATGTGCAAAAATTAATTATATTTATATACACTTAGCAATGAACAATCTGACAATGAAATTAAGAAAATAATTCCATTTGCAATAGCATCCAAAAGAATAAGATACGTAGGAACCAATTTAATAAAAGAAATGCAAGGCCTAAAAATTACACTAAAAATTATAAAACATCATTGAAAGAAGTAAAAGAAAACTTGAACAAATGGAAAGACATCCCATGTTCACTGATTAGAAGACTTGATATTGTAAAGATGGCAGTACTCCCCAAATTTTTTTTTTTTTTTTTTTTTGAGTTGGAGTCTCACTCTGTCGCCCAGACTGGAGTGCAGTGGCCGCTCCTGGCCACCGCAGCCTCAACCTGCTGGGCTCCGGTGATCCTTCCACCTCAGTCTTCCAAGTAGCTGGAACTACAGGCGCGTGCTACCACGCCTGGCTGATTTTTTGATTTTATTGTAGAGATGAGGTCTCGCTTGCCCAGGCGGGTCTCGAACCCGTGGGCTCAGGCAATCCACTCACCTCAGCCTCCCAAAGGCGCAGGATTACAGGCTGAGCCACCGAGCCCAGCTACTCTCCAAATTGATCTACAGATTCAACACAATTTCTATCAAGATACCAGCTGAAATTTTTTTTTGTAGAAATTATCAAGATTGTAAAATTCATGTTGAAAATGCAAGGGACCCAAAATAGCTGAAACAATCCTAAAAAAGAACAAAGTTGAGGACTCACATTTCTCTATTTCAAAACTTACAAAGCTACAATAATCAAGACTGAGTGGTTCTAGTATAAGGATGAACATATTAATAGAGTTGAGAGTCCAGAAGTAAGCCTTTACATTTATGGTCAACTGATTTTCAGCAAGGGCACCAAGACCATTCAATGGGGGAAGAATAGTCTTTTCAACAAACGGCATTGGAACAAGGTTGTAGGATATAAGATCCTACATGCAAAAGAATGCATTTAGACCCCTACTTCATATCATATACAAAAAGTATTTCAAAGTTAAATAAAGATCTAAATGAAAGTGTGAAACTGATAAGAGTCTTAAAAAAAGATATGGATGTAAATTTTCATGACCTTGGATTAAGCAACAGTTTGCATAACACAAAGCACAAGCAGGGCTGGGTGTGGTGGCTCATACCTGTAATCCTAGCACTTTGGGAGGCTGAGGCAGGAGGATCACTTGAGGATAGGAGTTTGAAACCAGCCTAGGCAATATATGAGACTCCGTCTCTACAAACATAAAAAATTGGTGAGGGGCATGGTAGCCATGCCTGTAGTCCCAGCTACTTGGGAAACTGAGGCTGAGGCAGGAGGATTGGTTGAACACAGAAGTTTGAGGCTGCAGTGAGCTATATTGTGCCACTGCACTCCAGTGTAGGTGACAGGGTGAGACTGTTTCAAAAAAAAAAAAAAAGCCCAAAATGTGGATAAATTGGACTTCAAAATTAAAAACTTTTGTGCTTCAAAGAATACCATCCAAGTGAGTGAAACAACAGCCCACAGAATGGGAGAAAGTATTTGCAAATCATGTCTCTGGTAAAAGTCTAGTATCAAGAAAGAAAGGCGGGAGGGAGGGAAGGAGGGAGGGAGAGAATTAATTCTCACAGCCCAACAATAAAAACACAAATAACCCATTTATAAAATTGGCAACGTATTTGAGTAGACAGTTCTCCAAAGCATATGTACAAATTGTCAAAAAGTACATGAAAAGATGCTCTATGTCACTAGTCATAAGGAAATACAAATCAAAACCACAGTGAGCTATAATAAAAAAGACAGTAACGTGTTGGTGATAATGTAGAGAGCTTGGAATCTTCATAAACTGCTGATGAGATTGCAAAATGGTAGAAAATAGTTTGGAGTTCCTCAGAGTTAAACATAGAGTATCCACTTTATGATCCAGTAATTTTATGCTGAGGTATATATTTAAGATAATTTTTAAAAATCTGTCCACACAAACACTTGTACATGAGTGTTCATGAAGCATTATTCATAATAGTCAAAAAGTGGAAACAGTCTAACAAGTAATCTTAAAATAATCTTATCCAGCCAGGCACGGTAGCTCACACCTGTAATTCCAGCACTTTGGGAGGCAGAGATGAGAGGATTGCCTGAGCCCATGGGTTCAAAACCAGCCCGGGCAACATGGCGAGACCTCATCTCTGCAATAAATCAAAAAATTAGCTGGGCATGGTGGCACACACCTGTAGTTCCAGCAACTTTTAAGGCTGAGGTAGAAGGATCACCTAAGCCTAGCAGGTCAAGGCTGTGGTAGCTGTGAGCATGCCACTGCACTTTACCTTGAGCGACAGAGTGAGACCCTGGCTCAAAAAACAAAACAAAACAAAACAAAACCCTTCCGGGTAAGTATGAACCTACCTGGGAGTGAGTAAGGAGAGAGTTCATGACTGCTTACTGTGAGGGAGATTTAAGGTCCATTTCCTGAATCTTGAAAGTTCCTTTTGTTAGTAATAGGACTTTAAGTTCTTATTGCCAAAACCAGACCAAAAATCAAGAACTTCTATCAGATGAACACATGGTCAAAAGGAATACAATAATGGCTTGCTTTATATTCCCATAATATTTATTTGCTTATTTTATTTCTATATAATTCACATGCCATAAAACTCATGCTTTTAAAGTTTACAAGTTATTATAAACACAAAGCTGTTCAACCACCATGACTATCTAACTACAGAACATTTTCATCACTCCAAAAAGAAGCCCTGTTACCCATCAGCAGAAATCCACTCTCCCCTTCCTCTAGCCCCTGACAACCACTAACCTAGTTTTGTCTATAGATCATGGCTCAGGTGATCCTTCCACTTCAGCTTCCCAAGTAGCTGGGATTATAGGTACATACCATACCACCATGCCCAGCTAATTTTTTGATTTTTGGTAGAGACAAGGTCTTGCTATGTTGCCCAGGCTGGACCTGAACTCCTGGGCTCATGCGATCATCCTGCCTCAGCCTCCCAAAGTGCTGGGATTACAGGCATGAGCCTTCTCACCTGGCCTGTTTTTGTGTTTTTTAATAAGCAAAAACCTTTACTTGCCGAGAGTGGTGGCTCATGCCTGTAATCCCAGCACTTTGGGAGGTAGAGGCGAGAGGATTGCCTGAGTCCAGGGGTTTGAGACCAGCCTCGGCAACTTGGTGAGACCTCATCTCTACAATAAATCAAAAAATTAACCAGGCATGGTGGCCCATGCCAGCTACTTGGAAGGCTGAGGCAGAAAGATCACCTGAGCCAAGCAGGTTGAGGCTGCTATGGCCGTGAGCGTGCCACTGCACTCTAGCCTGGGCGACAGAATGAGACTCCTACTAAACAAACAAACAAACAAAAAACCCCTTTACTTGTATTTTCTCAAACAGCATGAAGGAAAAATGTAGTCTCCCAGAAAGTTTTTTATTGTGGTAAAATGCACATAGCATAAAATTTGCCATCTTGACACTTTGAAAGTGTATAGTTCATGATATTGTGCTGCCATCACCACCATCCAGCTCCAGAACTTTTTCATTTTTCTAAACAGAAACTCTGTGCCTATTAAACAATGACTCCTCATCTTCTCTCCTCTCAGCCTCTGGCAACCACCATTCTACTCTCTATGAATTGGCCTACTCTAAGTACTTTTTGTGACCGGCTTATTTCTCTGAGCATAATGTCTTTAAGGTTCATCTGTGTTGTGGCATGTGTTGGAATTTTTTTCCTTCTTAAGACTGAATAATCTTCATGTCATGAAATCTTGAAATTCAAAAGTCTGACATTTTCACTCATCTAACACAAAACCAGCCAGACATCTCATAAAAATATATTTTAACCGACCACATTAACAGAAATATCACATGATATGAAAAGCTATTTGTAGTGAACCATTCTTAGTAGCTGCAACTTTGTAATGAGCATTGGAAATAGATCTCTATATTTATGGCTAGACAATAAGCACTTCTGTAGAAGAAGATATTCTCTTGTTTCTTGTTTCATAACGCTAGGCTAGTGGTTGGAAAGTCAGGTTGTTTCAACATGCAAAACTGACTGTTAATTTTTTAAAAATCGTTTTGAATATTGTGAATGAAGTCTGGTTCTCTGAAAACTCTCCTTTCCCAGTGTACTTGGTGATAAGTCATGCTCTGCTGCATCATGCGTGTTCTTTGGTTTATGAAATCTTGTACACAATTGGTCGCAATTGATTGAGAAAATCTTGCTGTCTTGTGAAGCTCAAATTTTATGGGCCATAATGATTGAAATTTTTTAAATTATTTAAGAGGCAGAAACCAGATTAATCTACTGAATATTTATTCTGTTTAAACAAGCTCATGGTGTTTCACGCCTATTACTCATTTGTTTTATTTTATTCTAACTCACCCTAGACATGCAGGGTGACATGCATTAGCAATCCTCCTCCTCCTCCCTATATCAGTTCTCCCTCCAGGCCTTGTGACAACTGAAAATCACAAAGGCCATCAATCACTACCCACTATTTGATGAACAATACAATGCGAGGGTCCTCCAGCAGCCCCTTTGTGGCCTTGCAGGATTAAAAATAATAATACTAAAATCTCAGCCAGAGAAACACAGCAAGACCTCATCTCCGAAAAATAAAAAAATTAGCCGGGCATGGTGGCGTATACCTGTAGCCCTAGCTATTTGAGGGGTGGGGTGGAAGGCTCACCTAAGCCCAAGAGGTCAAGGCTGCACTCCAGCCTGGGCAACAGAGTGAGACCCTGACTCAAAAAGTAAAATCAATAATACTAAAATAATGGTGAGTTCTGATCTCCACTTGCAGAGAACAATAAAAATCTGTGCACTGAGCAAACTGACCTGAGCTGAATGAGGGACCCCCTCCAACCCTCCTAAGGAGAAACAGCTTGATATACGCAGAGTATAAGGTTAAGAATGGGACAGGCCTCACCTTGGCTGCAGGGGAGCCTGTGTTGGCTTGGATATCCCTCACATCCCTCTTGCCATAGAACTTAGTTCATGACGGGCAGGGGATAGCAATCTGGCTGGTCAGACCCAGGGAGACTCCATTCTGGGAACCTCATTGGAGTGGTTGGGACAGAGCAGCTGTCTTTGTGTTGGGGTCACTGAGACGCCAGACTGTCAGCGGTCATCTCAACGCTGTGTGAAGAGCCTGAATAATCTTCACACCATGAAGTATTAACCTTCAGAAATCCGACTTCTTCACCCGTCTCATACAAAACCAGCCAGACAGCTCATAAAAATATTTTTTAACCAACCACACTAATGGTCAGAGAAGTAACCATAGGGGCAAACAGAGCTGAGAGACAGAGAAGAGGGCCTGGGCCCCGAGCATGTTGCTTGAGCACCCGGACTCAGCTATACCAGTGAATCCTTTTCAAGATGGAGTTCGGTCACTTTCGACCTTGAGTCCTGACAATATCCAGACTCTTGATTACTTGTGCACAAAACAGAATATTGGCACCAAATACAAATCTGGATCAGTGTGCAGAGCAGCATCCCAGTTTGTCCCAGGGAAAGACTGTGACCTTTCTCAGCTGGAGGCTTGGCCATGGCTAGAGAGCAGAGCCTCTCTACCCCAAGGAGCAAATTTTTCTAAAACATTTCTATTTTCTTACTATGTAAATAATACATGTCAGTTGTGGAAAAATAGATAATCATATGAGTTTTTTCAAATTATATGATGGTATTCATCCTTCTAGAGTTTTTCCTATTCACATAGGAAATCTTATTTTATCTTTTACAAAATTGTAATGATAAACACCAATTTGTGTCTGCTTGTCTCCCCTTAATGATATATTGGGAATATTCTTCTTTGTCAGCACATGAAGGTCTAGCACACACACTTTAATACATGTATGATAGACATATATTTATTTATTTTCTGCAAATACTTAGAGCCATCACTTATTTAACCATAGCTGGTTGGACATTCAATTTTTCTCTCCTGTATAAACTGTTTTATAAAAACATCTTTGTTCATATGTCTGCATGCTTATTTGATTTTTCTCTAGAAGATTAGTTGCTGGAAGTGGAATTGATGGCTCAAAAGTAAACACTGTTTTTCAGATTTTGGATCATTATTGCTGAGTTACCTACCCTCTAGACAGGCTAGAGTTCAACCTCTAGACCAGTCCATGTGCTCACCAGCAGTGTATGCAGGTGTGCCCTAGGACGGAGGTCCCCAACCCTCAGGCCATGGACCAATGCTGGCCACACAGCAGGAGGTGACCAGTGGGCGAGCGGAGCTCCATATTCTGTCAGATCAGCTGTGGCATTAGATTCTCATAGGAGCACGAACCTTATTGTGAACCGCATACGCGAACAATCTATGAGAATCTAATGCCTGATGAGGCCCTCCCCAACCACCCATGGAAAAATTATCTTCCATAAAACCAGTCCCTGATGCCAAAAAGGTTGGAGACCACTGTACTAGGAGTAGACTTCGATGTGGGAAATTGGAGAGAGGAAGAAGGAAGCAATTCTGAGCGTGATGTGTGCCTGGGAAGGGTGGAGTTGTGAGGATACCATGCTGAAGGGCAATGAGAAGGGAGGGCTGTGGTGTTCAGTTATGTGGGTTGTGCATTGCACAACTCTGGGGAGATACCATTCAAAACCGTATATAGCAGACTTCTGAGGCCGCTTGTTACACTTCTCCTTTTTTATTGTTACACTTCTCTTTTTTTTATGATCACTGATAGCTGGAGACTGGGTGAGACAGTGGAGAGTATATCTGTGATACATTCTAGAAGCACTACTATTTGATCCAAAATCTGAGTATTCTTCCTGAAACCGCAGAATCTTTTAGATTAGGTAAAATGTATAAACAATTGATATCCAATACTATAGTAATTACAGAACAAATAATGAACATTTATTCAGTGCAGTATTATTCAGACACTAAACATAATAAACATAGGACATTACAACAAGATAGAAATTGCCCATAGTATGCTAAATTAAAAATAATAAAATGTTATATGCAGATTTTTATAATTATGTAAACAATAAGAAATTATATGTAGAAAATAGGCTAGAAGGAAATATATGTTGTGATTGTTCAGTGGTAGGATGAAGGGTGGTGTTTTTATTCTCTCTACTTTTTTCTATTTTTTAAATTATTTACAAATAATATATATATACACTTTATTTAAATAAAGTCTTAGAAACCTGCATTCAACCATGACAATTTTTTTTCACTCTTTTCTTCTCTACTTAAAATTAGGTATCGTTCATTAAACTATTTCCTAAGCCTTTTATGGACTTCTGTGTGTGTTTGTGTTTGTGTATACACATGTATATTTGTTTAAATATGCAAAAAATTTGAAACAATATTCAGAAAACATTCTTTGTTTTATTTTGATCCAATTGTTCATGTGTTCAGTCCATTCTGAAATTTCAAAATCATCTTGTTTTCTATTTTGTAGTCTTCCTAATAATGTTTTTGGTTTAGGGTATGTGTATGCGTGTGTGTGTGTAGTGTGTGTAACGTGTGTGTCTGTAGATAAGAAGTACTTATGTTCAAATAATATCTTCAGTTGCAAAAAATTTTTTTTTTTTTGAGTTGGAGTCTCACTCGATTGCCCAGACTGGAGTGCAGTGGTCACTCCCGGCCACCGCAGCCTCGACCTGCTGGGCTCCGGCGATCCTTCCGCCTCAGCCTTCCAAGTAGCTGGAACTACAGGCGCGTGCTACAGTTGCAAACATTTGATGATTTTGCCTACAGACCCTCTGTTAGGAGTCTTCATAGTCTCAACTGACAAGAAATAATAGACCGCGGGTGACTAAGAGAACAGTTTGATGTCACAAACTGATCATATTTGTTAGACTTCACTAGAGAACATACACTGGGTCAGCAAGTAGTCTAAAAGGCAGGGCATTATGAAAACCCTGAAGAAAAAGTGGTAAGTATTCAAGTGTGTTTTTATTTCATTTAACTTTTTATTTATTTTTATTTTTTTGCAAAACTACTCCTTTCTATCTAGAGAAGATCTGACCTACATAATTAGGTAAAAAACAGATGATGAGGCCAGGCGCAGTGGCTCATGCCTGTAATCCCAGCACTTTGAAAGGAAGAGGTAAGATAATTCAGCGAGATCTTATCTCTACAATAAATAAAAGAATTAGCTGATCATGGTGGCTTGCACCTGTGGTTCCACCTGTTTGGAAGGCTGAGACAAAAGGATTGCCCAAGCTCAGCAGGTCAAGGCTGCAGTGGCCATGATCATGCCACTTGCACTCCAGCCTGGGTGACTGAGTGAGACTCCCATTACAATAAAATAAAATAAAATAAAATGGATGATGAAAACAGCCCAGGATGAAAACCAAGCAACTTTGGAAAGGTTCTTCAAAGAATACAAATAAAAGATTTTGTAGTGCCTCCCATATTTTTCTGCAGAAAGCAGAAATTCCAACTTAAGACGGAGCACTTAGAGAAAGTTTTTTTCGCGTCAGGCAGCTGGCTGCATGACAGTTTTTTTGAAAGGTCACTTGAAGTTCTTATCAGTAGCCTTAGCTTTCTTGTCTCAAATGTTATGGCTGAATCGAAAGACTTGTTTTATGTTTTCCATGTAAAACATGCCCTATGGCAATGTGCTAATAATGTGGGCTCTAACAGCAGATAGACCTGTTTGGATCCCGACCTGTCAGGTTATGAATAACTGTGGGTAGGTTATTTACCCTCTGTCTATAAAGTGGGAATAATAGTTCCTGCCTATGAAGGTTGAATCAGATGTCAGTCCACATAAGGGACTTGGCCAAGCACATAGCAAATCCCTAATAAATATTAGCTATTATTATTATTCTTCATGGTGGTGGTGGCTCTGTTTCCTTAATAGGGCATTTTCTTATTTATTTACTTATTTATGTATTTGTATTATGTATATGTATTTATTATTTATTTATTGAGTCGGGGTCTCATTCTATCACCCAGGTTGGAGTGATCCTGGCCACTGCAGCCTCAACCTTGTGGGCTCAGGTGAACTTTCTGCCTCAGCCTTCAAAGTAGCTGGGACTACAGGCATGTGCCACCACACCTGGCTAACTCTTTGACTTATTGTTGAGACAAGGTTTGCCAAGTTGCCCAGTCTGGTCTCAAACCCCTGGGTTCAGGCAATCTTCTTGCCTCTGCCCCTCCATGGTGTTGGGATTGCAGGCGTGAGCCACTGTGCCTAGCCCCATTTATGTATATTTTATTTTAAGATTTTAACATTTTACTACATCAAGTTTTTTGTAATTTATGTAATTATTGTGGGGTATGTGTGAGGATTTACTATATAAGTAGAATGCATGGATATTTATTTTATTTTTAAGTAGCTGATTACATTGCTCATAGTAATAGGGCATCTTAAAAAGCCAACTAGTGGCCTTCTTGCAGTTCTTCAAGGATACCAAGTAGGCTCCTGTCTCAGGGCCTTTGAACTTACTGTTTGTTCTTTGCGCCTGCAGCTATCAATCGTGACACCTTTTCTTGATTCATTCAGGGTTCTTCTTGGTTGTCTTTCCTGGTTACCTTGTCTAAAATAGCACCCCCGGCACCCTCCTCCAGCCTCTTACTTGCTTTATTTTCTTTCTATCATTTGTCATCTTTCTGACATTATATTAAATAGTCACTTGTTTGTCTGCAGCCTGTCACCCCAATTATAACGTGAACTCCTTGAGAGCAGAGGTCGTCTGACTTGCTTGTCTCTGTATCCCCAGCCCCTAGAAAACTGCCTGACACATAGTAGGCACTTAAAGATGTTTGAATGATTGACTGAATTCCTTAAATGATCTCCCTAATGAGGACATCTGAGAACGAAGAAGAGCAAACTGTACTGTTCCATTTCATAACCCTCCTCTTGGGTTTATGCAGGCACTTAAATATGGACTTCTGAGGGAAGTTGTTTCATGAGCCAAGATCCTTGAACTCAGTAGCCGTGCTTGTGAATCCCCCAGAGATTACTTCTGAGAAACGTGAATTCATTTTCTCGCTGGCTTTTGTGAACCACCTCTTCCCCAAATCTTATCACACAAAGAAACAAAACATGCTGTAGGTAATGATGACCTACATGCAAACTGGAAAGGACAGCATCAGCTGAAGACACACCAACCGGGGCATGTTTAGTTCCTCTGACAGAAAAAGTTTTCATTTGGAATTTCTCTTCTGATTGCTGATATCTGCTGGCAGGTGGGCAGACTCTGCCAGCAAAAGTCAGACATTGTATTGTGCAAAAGGAATGCTAAAAATGGGGCTTTGCATCATATTACCACCAGCTTCTCTCTTTATGGTACATAGCCCTCTCCCAAGTGCCTTGGAGGGGCTGGCATACCTCTGTGGCTTGATTAGCTATCCCTGCCCAGGGCTCACTAGTGGGAATTCCATACGGAAGGATTTGTCTTCTCTATGGAATCCTCTTGTCATTTTCTGGCTCACGAATACAGTTCCAGTACATTTTCGCTGCCACATTGCTTTCCCAACCAGAAAATTCAGATCTAAAGAGGTCTTTTCTTTAAGCCAGCTCAGACATATTTTGAAACCCACACGTTTGAAATTGGTCTCAAACATTTTATAACATGTGGGAAAGGTGTATAAACTGTTAGGGAGGAGCAAGTGGAATAAAATTCCTGAACTTCTAAACAATATGGAAGTCCAGGCGCGGTGGCTCAGTACACATTTGTCAAATGAAAGAACAAACAAATGAACTCACCTGACAATGGAAGGCAAAGGCCTCTATTTAGAGTGGCAGAAGGAACCGTGAGAGCCATCCTTGGGGGCATCCACTCAGATGTTAGCCATCTAATGTCTAATGTTTCAGGCTAAAACCAAGGCTTCCATATTGTTTTTTTGCTTGTTTGTTGCTTTTTGAGTTGGAGTCTTACTCTGTCGCCCAGGCTGGAGTGCAGTGGCATACTCACAGCCACTGCAGCCTCGACCTGCTAGGCTCAGGAGATCCCTTGCCCTCAGCTGTCCAGGTAGCTGGAACTACAGGCACACGCCACCACGCCCAGCTAATTTTTCTGGATTTATTGTGGAGATAAGGTCTCACCAAATTGCCCAGGCTGGTCTTGAACCCCTGGGCTCAGGCAGTACTTTCTTACTTCAACCTCCCAAAGGGCTGGAATTATAGGCATGATGCACTGCACCTGGCCAAAAGCCACAATCTTAAAGACTTCTAATGTCATAGCACTTCACTGTCTAGGTTGCAACAGGATTTTAGTTGGAAGATATGCGTATTGTCCTATTTATCTGATCTGTGATTAAAGCAGTAATATGAAGATGGCCTGGGGAAAATATCAATTTCCTAAAGTTAGAACTAGGAATGGTTCATAAAACCCTGCAGCTCTATCCAGATGCTGCCGATGCTTCTCTTGTGTGGTCCTGAGGAGTTAGGGCAAAGTAGCTTTATCACCTTGTAGGCCCTACTGCCAAGTTGCACATGCTACAGCTGCCCCTTGAACCACATGTGTGTTTACTTTGTGTTCTGTGATTTCTGGCTCCTTCACTCAACATGTCTTGTTTAACTTTTTTTCCCAGTCATATCCTGGGATCCATTGTATTAATGAATATTGCATGTCTAGTGTATAACTGTTCTAGAGGATCTTATTTTGTGTACTATATGGATCAGGAGTACATTGCCATATTATGTACAAAGAAAGATCTACATATAAACAATGCAACCAGCTATCCAAGTGTCTTTTTTTTTTTTTTTTTGAGCTGGAGTCTCACTCTCTTGCCCAGGCTGGAATGCAGTGGCATGCTCATGGCCACCCCAGCATCGATCTGCTGGGCTCTAGCGATCCTTTTGCCTCAGCCTTCCAAGTAGCCAGAACTACAGGTGCACACTACCACACCTGACCAATTTTTTTTTTAATTGTAGAGATGAGGTCTCGCCAAGTTGCCCAGGCTGGTCTTGAACCTGCAGGCTCAGACAATCCACTCGCCTCAGCCTCCCAAAGTGCTGGGATTACAGGCTGAGCCACCGAGCATGTATCCAAGTGTCTTACCAACTAAAACTTCAACTAAACCTTAAACTGAAAACAAAAAAAGAAGAAGAAGAAATGAATGGCATCAATATTGTCTTTCCTGTTTGAAAAGTACCAGAGGGTGTATTTCCTAAACAGATATGAGAGGTTTTAAAGACCAAATGGAAAGAGCAGTCTTTCTCCATCAATTTTTACCATGTGCTACTTAGAACATTGCTTGATGGGTACAATGGCTCACACCTGTTATCCCAGTATTTTGAGAAACTGAGTGGGGAGGATTGCTTGAGCCCAGGAGTTTGAGACCAGCCTGGACAACATAGTGAGACCTCACCTCTACAAAACATCAAAGCATTAACTGGGTGTGGTGGCAAGCACCTGTAGTTCAGCTACTTGGGAGGCTGAGGTGGAAGGATCTCCTGAGCTCAGGGGTCAAGGCTACGGTGAGACATAATTGTGCCACTGCACTCCAGCCTGGGTGACAGAGTAAGACATGGACTCATAAAAAAAAGAGGGGTGCCAGTGAAGTGGCTCATGCCTGTAATCCCAGCACTTTGGGAGGCCAAGATGGGAGGATTGCTTAAGCCCAGGAGTTCAAGACCAGTCTAGGCAATATAGCAAGACTGTGTCTCTACAAAAAAAAAAAAAAAATCAAAAAATTAACCAGACATAGTGGTGCATACCTTTAGTCCCAGCTACTCAAGAGGCTGAGGAAGAAGGATCGCTTGAGCCCAGGAGGTCGAGGCTGTGGTGAGCTATGATCGTGCCGAGCACTCTAGCGTGGGTGACAGAGCGAGAGCCTGACCAAAAAAAAAAAAAAGATTAATGTGTGAAAGAGTAACTGCGCTGCCAACAAACAGGTGGCACAGAGACTTGGGTAAAGATACTCCTTCCGATGACTGGGGTGGTGTTGGCAGAATTGGGCAGGGCTTTGGCAGGTTGGGTCAAGTCAGCGTGTTTGCAGAGAGTAGACACTGATGTGACTAAAAGAACAAGGCAAGGAGAGGCCTGGGGCCAAGGGTACCATCACAGAGCAGCTCACAGCCAATTGTCACATGGAAGCAGGCAAGAGAAGGGAACCTTGTCACTGGCAAACATCATCTAAAACGAGATGTCATTTTGCAGCTGCATTTGACCACCTCTAAAAATATTGCAAGTGGCATGTTAGTTTGGTGGGGGGGAGGGTAATGGCCATCTTTGAATGAAAAGTCTTAATATTTTTATTCTAAAAGAGCAGTTATTCATTGTAAACCAAAATCAAACCATATAGAAGTGGTTCAAAGTAAAATGTGCTTCTCAAGTGGTTTAAAGGGACTCTGTCTTTGAGAAGCACATTTTAGCCAAAACCTGCTTCTCAGATGAAACCTGAAAAGGTTCATTGACGCAAGGTAGGCTGGTGCCAGTGCTGATGCTGAGGGAATAATGCAAGAGTGCAACAAGGAAGAAAGTAGAAAGAAGTAAAGTTTATTATTCACCTTTTATAGATTGGAAAGGGGGCTGACACTCAGAGGTAAATGTGGCCTCGCAGGGCCTAGAACTAGGTATATTTAAGGGCTTTTGGGGTAGGGAGATTTAGGCCTGGAGGAATGTCTAGGACTGCACGTCATTGATGTTGATTGTAGTTTGATCTTGACATAGCCAGACATTAGCATCTCATGCCCTTGGGTGGTGGGTTACATGGCAGGAGACAAGGGGAGGGGGTCTTCCTGCTGGAGACTTGTTAGACGTTAGCAATCCACAAACTCCTTGACCAAAACGTCCTCTTACTATCATTTCTATGGCTTCTGCTGGCTAAGGGGTGATCTTTGATCTTCTGCCTTGACAAGGAACCTGAAAGTTTCTTAGAGCTTATGCTAAACCATGAATTGAAAGGTTGGGTTGTTGGACTGTCCTGATCTTGCATTTGATAGAGATTTGCCGAGGGGGTGGGGTAGGCTGCTGCTTGGCCTGCCGTAGTTTTTAAATGTCTGCACGCCTCCTAAAACCTACCTATTGGAAATTTATGTTGAACCTGTGCTAGATTCAAAGCATGTCGAAGGTAAATACGTCTAAGCAAAAATGGCTATGCTGAGACAAAAAGATTATGCTAAACTAAGTTTATTCTAGGTTTCTTTTCTTTTCTTTTTCTTTTTTTTTTTTTGAGTTGGAGTCTCACTCTGTCACCCACGCTGTAATGCAGTGGCATACTCAAGGCCACTGCAGCCTCGACCTACTGGGCTCAGGTGATCCATTTTCCTCAGCCTTCCAAGTAACTGGAACTTCAGGCACATGCCACCATACCTAGCTAAGTTTTTGATTTATTGTAGAGATGAGGTCTCGCCAAGTTGCACAGACTGGTCTCAAACCTGTGGGCTCAGGCAATCCTCTCATCTCGGCCTCCCAAAGTGCTGGGATTATAGGCGTGAGCTACCGCACCTGGCCTATTCTAGGATTCTATAGGTACCTCTTTTCAAAACCACTGTTAACAGGTGTGTCTTTTCTGGTTCTCCTGTTTATGAACATTTATGTATGTTTATTACATTGTGTGTCTTTTTATAACTATGACCTCACACTATATAGCCATCTTTCAACTTACCTTCCAGTTAGCATCAAGGGTAGTTTTCAGCACCAGCTCATGGAGATCTTTACTGAGCATTTGTATTTGAGGAAAAGCACACTACCAATGTAGCTGATGGGTTGGAATTTAGCCAAACATTTCTCCTTCAAAACACTCCCCACCCAGCCCTGGGATGGAAGGACTGAAGACACCTCTAGGAGTTGGTCTCAATTTTTATTTCCCCCTAAGTCCCAACAATCAGTTATTTAAGGTCCAGGTTCTTTTTTCTTCTGCATTCTCTTGAGCGTCTGGCTTCCCCATGTTGTAGGTCTGCTTTCCCTAGCTTCCTCTGCCTCCCTTCCAGAGAGAGGCATCTCCCCTCACAGCTGTGGGGGGGGGGGGGGGGGTTGCATTTCCTCCCTTTGTCTGTACTCATTAGCCATCTCTCTGGCCTTCCTACAGTCACAGCCATCCATCCAGGTGAGCCAGTGCCATTGAAAGTAGCACTTCTGTTCTCAGGCAGGGGTTGGTTGTGTATCTAGCTGACTTCGGATGTGGCCCAGGTGAAAAGAGATGGCATCTGGCACAGAGACAATGGCAACCAGTTTAGTGCGTGAGTCACATGTTCCTGGTAAATGGTATGCTGCCTAGAATTCCTGCTCAAGACAGGTATTTTTGACTACTATGCAGTTTGGGGGGCTAATTTGACAGCAATATGCATAATAGTTAAGCAAGCAGGCACTACAATTAGATCACTTCATTCACTAATGCTCATTTACTGGTATTTATTGAGAGCCTACATGTGGCAGGCAGGCTTTGTTATAGACGTTGGGCATACTGCAGGGATGAAGACAGAGTCCCTGCCCTCGTGGAGCTTGCACTCTTGCAGTAGACCATATGCAGATACAAGTAAATAAATAGACAACATAATGTCAAGGATCTTGTCAGCTGTTGTCACAACAATGCCACTTAACAAACCTTCCCCAAACTTAGCAGCTTGCAGCATTCATTTACATCTCACTCACGGATCTGCAGACCAGACATGTTTCAACTGCTCTCGCTGGGCTCTGCAGCACTTGGCTCCAGGCTGGTTGGGCTCTGTTCGGTTTTGTTCCAGGGTATCCATTCTTTTGAGATCAGCAGGCTGCCAAGGGCATGTTCTTTTCATGGTAGAGATTGAAAGGGTTGAGCACAAACACATACTATGTCATGAAGCCTAGGCTGGGACTTGGCACATGCGCCTCCACTCATGTCCCATTGGCCAAAGCAAGTCAGATGGCCAAGCCCAACATCAATGGAACAGGGAAGTATACTCCTTGCTGAACAGTTTTCTACTGCAAATAATTTGATGAAACAACATAAAGCAAACTAAATGGCCAGAGACTAACAGAGGCTGCTATTTTAGATGGTGAGTTTGGTCAAGGAAGTCCTCTCTGAGAAGGTGTTATATGAGCAGAGACCTGAACGAAGTTCGTTCCAGCAGAAGGAAAAACTTGCAAAGGCCAACAGAGGCATCATGAGGATGCCAGATGTATTTAAGAACCAGCAGGAGGGTCAGTGTGGCTGATTAAAATGAGCTAGGGGTGAGTGGGAGAGGAGATGCAAAAGTTGTCAGGTAACAGATCCTGTAGGGCCAAAGGTGAACTTTCATCTGGGTACTAGAACTTTGGATTTTATTCTGACTTTATTGAAAAGTGATGGCCAGGCGCGATGGCTCAAGCCTGTAATCCCAGCACTTTGGGAGGCTGTAGCGAGAGAATTGCCTAAGCTCAGGGGTTCGAGACCAGCCTGGACAACTTGGCAAGACCTCATCTCTACAATAAATCAAAAAATAATCCTGGCATGGTAGCACGCACCTGTAGTTCCAGCGACTTGGAAGGCTGAGGCAGAAGGGTCACTGGAGCCCAGCAGGTCGAGGCTGTGGTGGCCGTGAATGTGCCACTGCACTCCAGCCTGGGCAACAGAGTGAAACTCCAACTCAAAAAAAGAAAAAGAAAAGTGGGCCAGACTCAGTGGCTCAGCCTGTAATCCCAGCACTTTGGGAGGCCAAGGCGAGTGGATTGCCTGAGCCCGCAGGTTCGAGACCAGCCCGGGCAACTTGGCGAGACCTCGTCTCTACAACAAAATAAAAAATAGCTGAGTGTGGTAGCTCGTGTCTGTAGTTCCGGCTACTCAGAAGGCTAAGGCAAAAGGATCGCCGGAGCCCAGCAGGTCAATGCTAGGGTGGCTATGAGCATGTGTGTCACTGCATTCCAGCCTGGGCAAAGGAGTGAGATGCCAACTCAAAAAAAAAAAAAAAAAAAGAAAGAAAAGAAAAAAGTGATGGGCAGAAGAGTGACATGATCTGACTTTTCATCAGGAAACTGTGGTAGTCAAATCCACAGTGACTCCCAATAGCCCCCACCCCTGGGGTTTCTACTCCTATGGAGTGGAACAGTGTACCAGGGTTTCTAAGTGTGACCAACAGAATACAGCAGAAATAATGGTGTGCCATTTCCAAGATTAGGTTATTAAAGATACTACAGTCTTACATGTCCCTTCCTCTTTCTCTCCTTCTCCCCTTTCCCTTTCCTCTCTCCCCTCTCCCTTTTTCCCTCTCTCCTCTCCCTCTCTCAGATCATTCACTACTCTGGGAAGCTAGCTGCTATGACTTGAGCAGCCCTATACAGACACTTACATGACAAGAAACTGAGGCCTCCAGCCCATGGGTTTGAGACCAGTCTGGGCAACAAGGCGAGATCTCGTCTCTACAGTAAATCAAAAAATTAGCTGGGTGTGGTGGACGCACGTCTGTAATTCCAGTTACTTGCAAGGCTGAAGCTGAAGGATCACCTGAGCCTAGCAGGTCAAGGCTGTGGTGGCCTTGAGTTTCACTGCACTCCAGCCATCTTGGAAGTGGATCCTACAGCCTGGTCAGGTCTTTGGATGACTGCAGGCCCAGATGACATTTTACCTGCAATCTCATGAGAGACCCTGAGCCAGAACCACCCAGCTAAAATGCCCCTTTGTTCCTAACCCTCAGCAATTGTGTTGTAGTTTTAGGCCTCCAAGTCTGGGATGTTATTTTTTACGTAGCCATGGAAAACAGTACCACTCAGGCTGCTGTAGAGAGAGCAGATCGTATGAGGATAAGGTAGAAGCGGGAAAACTTGTAGTATCTACATTCTTGCTACTCAGATTGCAGGCCATGGCCAAGTGCTATCATCATCATCTGGCAACTGATTGGAAATGCAGCATCTCAGGCCCCACCCCAGACTTCCTGACTCAATGTTTGCATCTTACAGGATCCCCAGGAGTGTCTTTACATGCTAAAGTTTGAGAAGCAGGTGGCAGCCTGGGTAAATGGGGTACCATGATGTTTTAATCCTGGTTTACAAACTCTGTGACCTTAGTAAATCAATTTTCCTAAGCTTCAGTTTTCTTTCCTGTAAAGTGGGGTAATGATAATGCTGCCCTAGGCCAGACGTGGTGGCTCACGCCTGTAATCCAAGCACTTTGGGAGGCAGAGGCAAAGAGGATTGCCTAAGCCCTCCGGTTCAAGACCAGCCTGGGCTATATGGCAAGACCTTGTTTCTACGATAAATTTTTAAAAAATTACCTGGGTGTGGTGGCGCACATCTGAAGTCCCAGCTACCTGCAAGAGTGAAGCAGAAGGATCGCCTGATCCCAGTGGTCAAGGCTGTGGTGGCCTTGAGTGCCACTGGACTACAGCCTGGGTGACTGAGTAAGACTCTGACTCATAAAACAATAATAATGCTGCCCTCATAGGGTTGTATGTGAAGGCATAAATGAAATGGTGCACATCAGGGCTTAGCACAGAGCCTGGCACATGGTCAAGACCTTACAACTGTTAGCTCTTTACTGACTGAGTCTGATCCATGCATTTGCTTCCCTAAGAACAGATTCCTTATCATTTTCCCATTGTGTTCCTTAATTTAAAAAGAAAAAAATCCCTGTCACAGAAAATCCTGTTTTTTAAAAAACTTCCTTGAACTCATCAAAAAAAACTTTCATCCATACCCAGCATGATTCCAGCCATACCCCAGAATGAAGGCGCCTAGTTTCCATGGCCAGTTTCCAGGCCCAGTTCTCAGGGCAATTTTCAGGGCCACCCAACAGGCCAAAATAGGCCACAGCACTATAAATAGTGGGTTTGGGCTGCTTTGGGCCTAATTTCCCAGGCCAAGCTCTTTCCCTTCCCCCTGCCTACTCCTGTAGTTGACAAAATGTACTCTGAAGCAGCAAGTGCAGTTTCCTTAATTTGCCCAGAAAATGCTTTGCCAACTTGCCAGGCTGCCAGCAAGATGTACTCCAGTGTACCCCAAGTATGGGATACACCAAACTCCAGGTTTCCCTTGCTGCTTCACGCAGGGCTCGCTGCAGTGAGTTGGCACTGGGGCTTAGGGATTTGAGACACCTGAGTGCCATCCTACCGCCCTTGCTATGTGACCTTGTCTTAGTATTTAACCTCTCTGAGCCTCATTTTATTACCTATAAAATGTGGTTGATGGTGGCTTCTTTCACCCATGCCAGCTCTGGCATGTCACTCTTTCTTTTCTCCCTTCTTTCTCTAATAAATTTTGTTTGAAAACTTTGCTAAATAAATAAATAATAAAATGCAGTTGATGATAATAATGATGAATTCTAATTCCTAGGGTGGCTGTGCAGCATGAATGAGAGGAAAATGAAAATGTGGGGTCCCTTGTTCAAAGTTATGAGTAAGCCGGGCTCGGTGGCTCAGCCTGTAATCCCGCGCCTTGGGAGGCTGAGGTGAGTGGATTGCCTGAGCCCGCGGGTTCGAGACCCACCTGGGCAACTTGGTGAGACCTCATCTCTACAATAAATCAAAAAATCAGCTGGGCATGGTAG
>CAUYQG010177414.1:0-11113 GCA_963574415.1 Tarsius wallacei
GGCATGGTAGCGCACGCCTGTAATTCTGGCTACTTGGAAGACTGAGGTGGAAGGATCACTGGAGCCCAGCAGGTCAAGGCTGCGGTGGCCGGGAGTGTGCCACTGCCCTCCAGTCTGGGTGACAGAGCAAGATTCCAACTCAAAAAAAAAAGAACAGGACTTTCAGTTTTAATACTATATTGCAATTAGAATTATTTTGTAGAAGAGAACAGAAAAATGTTTGGAAGTTCCTTATGTGCAGGCATTTACGGCTTTATAAACAAAATTACCACTTTATAAAGAAAATTATATTCAATGGGGCATTAAATACCCAGGTTAAGAAGAAAATCATGCAGGGGCCAGATGAAAATCTTGCTGTCTTCCAGAGAAGTTAATTGAGAATATAAAGAAGTAAACCAACTTAAACCCTGATACAACAGAAAGACAAGTGTTTCTAGGAACTTATTTTATCAGCCAATAAGCTCCAGACATTCAGAGAACGCTCCAGAAGCTAGACTTAGCAGATCTTTAAAGTTTCTAACAACTGAGACTGAGGGGGAAAAAAACAAAACACTAGTATGGGTGGCAGCAGGACCAAAGACAGGCAAACATATTGGCAGCCGCCATTAGCAGCAAAATTCCAGCCACCTGACAGAAACCTGGTAAGAACAAACCTGCTAAGGGAATGGTATTCATTGCTATATATGCAGTGAACAGGGATACTTGAAGCATAATTCCCCTAAGTGACCAAAACCTCTAGGACTTTTTTTTTACTGTGTGGACAAGAGGGCCACTGGAAGAGTGAGTGCACCCTCTTCTAGAGGGAAGAGAGAAACACCAGTCTCGAAAATAGTAGCCACTGACTGAGGAGGCCTTGGGACCTTTACAATGCCCAGCACCAGCTTTTCCATCACCCCAGCAACACTTCAGGTGAGTATTGGTGTGCTGGGACCCAAATTGATTTCTTAATGAATTAAAGTGCCAGCCATTTGGGCCCTGGCCTCCCATGCTAGACCTCTTTCTTCTGACACTTGCCCAGTGGAAGTTGATGGCATTCCAAGAATTAAATGTCTCATGTATCCTTTGGATTGATCCCTAAAGACAACCTCTAATCTACAAGTTTTTTGTAGCATGGCTTGTTGATTCCTTGTCAATCACTTTGTATTACCCAAACCCAGATCCCAGTCCATTGCAGCCCCCAAATTTGGTTTGCCTCATACAGTTCAGCCAGTTCTAACTAACATTGGATACTCATTCAAAACTGAGAAAAAAGAAAAAAAGGAATAGTCTTGTTTTAATCGAAGGTCACTTAAAGGTTAATTCAAGTTATGAATTTAAAAAGTTATCTATTAAAGCAGGGTAAAGAAAAAAACCAGTAAGTAGAAGAGAGAGTTGTGAAGGAAGCTATGAATATGAAGCAGTATTTTCGGTAAGAAAGTTATAGGCTGGGCATGGTGCTCAGCCTGTAATCCCAGCACTTTGGGAGGCCAAGGTTAGAGGACTGCCTGAGCCCAGGAGTTTAAGACCAGCCTGGGCAACTTGGTGAGACCTCATCTCTACAATAAATCACAAAAACTAGCCGGGCAAGGTGGCGTGCATCTGTAGTTCCAGCTACTTGGAAGGCTGAGGTGGAAGAATCGTCTAAATCCAGCAGGTTGAGGCTATGATGGCCATGAGTGTGCCACTGTACTCCAGCCTGGGCGACAAAGAATAAGCCTCCAACTAAAAACAAAAAACAAAAAACCACACACACTCATTTTGGGTCAGAATGTTATTATGTCCAATTAGCAGTGTTTTCTTAACGCACTAATATTTCCTTGGATAAAATTGCAAAAGTGTTTATACAAATCTTACTTTGTGGTCAAATTAATTAAAGTTAAATAGGTTTGTTTATAAGGTTTTATTAGATATTAATTTCAATGTTACTAATACACTCATGCAAGGATACAATTTGCTATTCTCTTTTAAGCAAGATTTTTGTATGATTTCAAGAGACAATGAAAAATTTTTGTTTACTACACAAAAAGGAACAGATTCAGTTGGCCCCCTGCTGCTTTGCTGTCTTTCTTTTTACTGTTTGAGGAAATTAATCTTCTTTATCAAAGAGTAAAATTTTTGCCTTTCAAAATCTTTGAATTATCATTTTGGCTAAATGAATAACTATCTTACAATAACCAGTAATATTTGCTATGATGTCATTCTTTTAAAATCTTTAATATTGAACAAACTTTCCAACATAAAAATGTCAAGTTCTCAATTAAGTCTTTCTGGCCTTTTCAAATTTTTGTTATTAGGTTTTTCTGAAATCCAAGGATACACTTAACTTATTTGGTATGCTAAAATCACACAGAAAACATTGTCAAACATGAAATATATATATATATATATATATATATATATCTCCTTAGGAAATTTTATATATATACATATATATATATATCTCCTTAGGAAATTTAATATATAAATATCACTGGCATGTGTTCCAAAATTGTATAACGTTCCTATAATTCAGATATATTCAACTATGTATGATCAAAAGTAATGATTATTATGTTGAAACCACCTTTAAAGAATTAATATCAGATCATAGAGTAAAAACTGCAGCTATGGTTGTTGTTTTACTTAATCCCTTTCAAGAAGTGGTTTATAATCGCCTATGAGACTCAGATAAATGCTCTTCAGAGCTCATTTCTAATAATTTTGGAGGTAGAGCCATCAAACTAAAGGAAAAAAAACCTTCTTCCAGGACTCTTATTTAAAAATTAAAACAAGGCCGGGCTCGGTGGCTCAGCCTGTAATCCCAGAACGTTGGGAGGCCGAGGTGAGTGGATTGCCTGAGGCTGTGGGTTCAAGACCAGCCCAGGTAACTTGGCAAGACCTCGTCTCTACAATTAAAAAAAAAAAAATTAAGCCAGGCTCGGTGGCTCAGCGTGTAATCCCACGCCTTGGGAGGCTGAGGTGAGTGGATTGCCTGAGCCCATGGGTTCGAGACCCACCTGGGCAGGCGAAACCTCATCTCTACAATAAATTAAAAAATCAGCCGGGCGTGGTAGCGCACGCCTGTAGTTCCGGCTACTCGGAAGGCTGAGGCGGAAGGATCGCCGGAGCCCAGCGGGTCGAGGCTGCGGTGGCCGGAAGCGGCCACTGCACTCCAGTCTGGGCAACAGGGTGAGACGCCAACTCAAAAAAAAAAAAAAAAATTAAAACGAAAACAATTCATGTGCCCATGCATATTGCTAATCTAATATAGGAAAGAACAAGAGTTCATTTCATAAAATAAATTAATAGAAACCAAGAAATTTTATAACTTTTTTTGTTATGTTTTTCAGAGTCAAAAGGAAAACCTGTTTGGGCACAGTGGCTCAGCCTGTAATCCCAGCACTTTGGGAAACCAAGGAGAGCAGATTGCCTGAGCCCATGGGTACAAGACCTCATCTCTACAATAAATCAAAAATTGGCCTGGCGTGGTAGCACAAGCCTGTAGTTCTGGCTACTTGGAAGGCTGAGGCTGGAGCCCACCCGGTCAATGCTGGAGTGACTGTGAGTGTGCCACGGCACTCCACTCTGGGTGACAGAGTGAGACTCCAACTCAAAAAAAAAGGAAAACATTTTTCTTGTTGCTATTTATAACCTTTAACAAATGAGTACAGTATGCTCTTACAAGCAAAACTTGAAACATATATCTTTCTCTCTATCTAATTTCTCCAGAAGTTGGAAACTATTTGTGACTATTGATTTATGATAGTACAGTTCTTTGCATAAGTTCAATAAGAATCTGTTTTCTTTTATAATAGGATGTGACTGGAAATACTGGTTATTTTGGACTCAGAGGCTTTTAAAGAATCGAATCTGAGATTCCTTATGGAAGGAGCTCCAACAAAGCCAATTTTAAAAAGAACCTATAAGGGAAATAATTATTCATGTTGCACATTATACAAATAATATATAAGTCTAAAACTTATTTTGCAAATAAACTGGTCCTACTATAATGTGTCTTTAATAGAAATGGAGAAGTGGAGGGAGAAAAATTGTGTTTCAAAAGAAACTGTAGTATACCTGTTTTAAATTATCTTGTTCATTGTTTTTGAGTTGTTCTTGTTTTCTACAATTTGAGCTGCATCCTGAAGTCTTTTCTGAGTACAAGTCTCCAGACTAATGTTTTCAATTTTTTTCTCAGATTTTATATAAACTTCACAAAAAGTTTGACTGTAGCTTCAAGCTACAGTCTAGTCAGATTGTCACTGCAGTCTGAAGATACATCAGAAACCCTAAAAACTAATTTGTAAACTATTTCAGACATTAACCTTTGCTTTTCTTCTGTGTCCATAGAAATGTATATTATTAAAGTTCCATTTATCTACATCATCTGTAGGAAACCAGCCCACCTGCAATACCATCTTCAAAATGAGACACAGCTATTTAATGGAACTGGGTACAAGTGGAATACTTTCTTTTGAGGTTTCCTTACCCACTCAGCCTTTTTGCTTGCTATAAACTCAGTGATACTTATAATAAACCAAAGGAATTGGAGTTTATCATTTGAATTATGCTAGTAACTGCAAGTCCTGTAGCCCTTGTACAAAAGCTGATCAGCCACCACCTGAATGATCAATATGGCCTGCTTCACTTACTTTCTCTACTTGCTGCACAAAGAAGGGTCTGTGCAGGTATTAGTAAAACATGCTGTCCTTAAAATTTATGGCAAGGCTAAATGGTGGTTCCATGGCTTTGCACAAGGAGTTTCTATTGCAAAAAGTCTGGGATATTATTAAAAACTCTATACACTCCTTTGCTTGAGTTGTTTTTGTTGTTGTTGGGCACATTTTAATGATTATAATCCTACTGACCATCGGTCTGTGTCTCTTTAACTGCCTAGCTAAATTTGTTTCTTCCAGAATCAAACAACTTAATGCCCACATGATGATCATGCCAGAATTCCAGATGCCAACAATCAATGCCACCATTCAAACCAACCTCCACACTTTAGATCAGATAGGGCAAGATTTTCAATCACTGGCTCAGTAGGCCAATGCCCCTTGTCAGCTTTGAAGAAGTTACAGAAGACGGACCTTCCTCCCTCTGCACCCCATATAATCATAGGGTCTCTGAGGGAGTGAGTTGAGGCAGGTTCAGTATAGGTTAGATATGGAGAGATAAGTTTCTTGCAGGTAATTTAAAATAGGGTGAGTGCTCAGACATCTTTCTTACAGGCCTGACCACCATATGGGATGGAATGTGGACTTACCAATTTAGCCCACCCATCAAAGGGAAAGCCCATCAAAGGTGGAGGAATGCACCTCCTCGCCCCCCTCATCTGCCTGGGAAAAAGGGGCACACCTCATCAACAAGGGTACCTGCACAATGAATATTTGTATACCTAACCCTGAATTTTACCTCACAATTTTAAAATAAAAATTTTAAAAAGTAAAAAAAAAAAGGTGGAGAAATGGTAATCAATGTAACTTTTAGCTCATGGTGAGCATAATAATGATAGTAAAAGTCTATTGTTTCCTGTCAAAGGCAAAATGTGTATTCAGGAAAAATCCACTCCTTAGCTCATCAAAGGTGAAGAAATCATAATTAACCCACCTATTAGCTCAAGGTTAGCATAATAATCATTGTATAAGTATGTCAAGCTTCTTGTTAAAAGCAAAAGCCTATTCTTCCTCTTAAGAAGTTCATGCCCAGGATCGCTGGGGCCCAGCAGGTCGAGGCTGCAGTGGCTGGGAGCAGCCACTGCACTCCAGTCTGGGTGACAGTGTGAGACTCCAACCCAAAAAAAAAAAAAGAAGTTCATGCCCATTGGGTGTGTCTCTCTCTTTCTCTCTCTCTCTCTCTCTCTCTCTCTCATACATTTTATCTTAAAATTATACTTGGTCCACTCTGAAATTCCTTTCTATGGTGGACCAAAAAACCCATGGAGTGTCACACCACACCCTACCCAGGAAAAATAGCAGTCACATATCTTTCTCCCCTTGAGCTAAGTAATTTTTTCAAAGACATCTGCTATATGGACTATAGACTGAGTATTACAACGAAGTAGCCATAAATTAACTTCACAATGCCATACACTTAACACCCCATAACTCATCCTATAGTTCAACAATGTATAGCCAATCACTAATCAGTTATTTCTGTAAAGCAAAGAGAATTCCTGAAAAACAACATTGGTAATCATCCTCTCTTCTGTTTTGTTTTTTTTTCATTAAAAGCTTGAGTCCCTTCTTTATTTTCTGGAGCTCTTCTCCATGGAAGTTGTTAGGGTATGAACAGGGTGAGGGTGGAGTGATGGAGAGATGGAGAGGGAAGGGGAGGCACGGCTGGAGTAACCCAGAGATTCGAGTAATTGCGAAGATTTGCAACACACAAAGAGGTTAAGAAAAACGAAAGTTTATTTAAAAATAAATTAGAGAGAGAGAAGGGAGAAAGAAGATTCACCTCTCCAAGGTGGATGGGGGACCAAAGCCAGGAAGCATGGTGACAGTCATAGCTCAAAGAGCACATGGCCACACCAGAGTCTAGCAAGGCAGAGGCTGCTGGTTGCTTGTGGTTGAGTCCTTTTAACCATTCCCTGGGAAGATCATTAGGTGATTGGATGGTGGTCTGCTCCTCATCATCACAAAGGGGCAGGCAAGAACAGGTAGTGATGTCAGGTGATGGACAGCAGGCAGATGGGTGGGTTAGTCACATGATTGCTGCCATGGTGGGGCTTACCTGTGTCAAGTAGGTCACAAAGGGCTGATTAGGTTAACCCTGGGAGGAGGAGGATTCCTGCAGGAAACTTGTTAGACATTTGCAAGTCACAAACTCAGTCATATGCAACTCACAAATTCCTTGACCGAAATTGGGGTGAACATATTATTACTTTTATGACTTTGGCCAGCCAAAGGGGGGTGACCTTTGATATTTGACCTTGACAAGGAACCTAAAAGTTTACTAGAGATTATTATGCTAAACCATGAATGGTTGGGCTGTCCTGGACTTGCATCTGAAGGAGATTTGCTGAGGGGGGATGGGATGAGATAGGCTGCTTGTTCTGCAATAGAATGTTTGAACGGCTTTGTAATGGTTATGCTGAGGCAAAAATACTAAACCCTTTCAGAAGTGTGTCCTCCATTAATTTAATTAATATAGAAAGTCTCTAAATTAATTTTGATTTAGTTTATTTCTTTAGTTTCCTATACCTGACTTAGTTGGCAGGCTTTAGAGTAATCTTCCCTCACCCCAATGACCCAGCATTTTATCTTGTACTTGATGCTTGGTAATAGAACAAACCCATTGCGTTCCTCCAACTCCAGAAGACTCACTGGGTGCAAAGGGTGAGACCTTCTGAATCCAAACCCGCTCTCCTTTCTTTTTCATTTTGGGTAAGGTCTAGACTTAATTTGAGTGTTTTTTTTCTTTCCTTTAAGAGCTAGTGCTACTATCTCTGTCTCTGGGCAGCAGATTCAGATAAAAATCTCTGCAAATTGCCTTCTCTGCCTCTGCCTCATAGCAGGAAGGTTCATGTCACAGGCAGGCAGACAGCTCTGCAGAAGGATTCTGTTTCTCCACTTCTGCTTCACAGCAGGATGGTTTGGGTCATAGTATTGACAATTAGGCACTAGTGGTTTCACTTTTTGGGGCTTAAAATTACATAGCATGCTTTAAAAATTACAATCGCTTCCTATTGCCTACTCCCATTCCTATTGTAATTCAAATTTTTTTTTTTTTTTTTTTTTTGAGAAAGCAGAATTGATTGAGAGGACAGAAAATCTTCCACAGTGGGAGGGGACCCAAGGGGGCTGCCCCAGACTTTTTTTTTAATGTTATCAATTCCTGTTAGTTTTGTAAGAGGTAATGAATTGTGTGGAACCTGTGTGAAGCTTTATATATTAAGTGTAATAAATTATGTGAAATGTAACAAAACTATAACCTCATATATTAAATATGCTGAAACTGTGCTGTGATCTCTCCCCTAAAACTTAGTAATTCTTGAAAACCCTGGAAAGAACGCCCTACTTGGAAGCCCCAAGTGGCTATATTAGATAAGTTAACCAGCTTTTTCTGCTTCTGTAACCCCCGCTGGCAGTGTGTTAGTGTTGTGCGATAAGCCCCTTCCAAATTCTAGCAGGCTTTTCTCTGTTTGAATTGTGGTGGGCAAGCCCCTCTTCTGGCAAGCTTTGTGTTGTTCGAATTTGAATTATAACGGCCTTGTGGATTAGGTGGGCTTTTGCATATTTAAGAAAGGCCCTTGCCGCAGTGTGAGGCCCTCGCCTAGAGACTTGTAAGTCTGATGAGTGGCCCTGGCCAGTCAAACCTGGTTAATAAATCTCTCTCTTGGTAAATTGTGTGTCAGCACCATGAATCAAACTCTCGAACCACACATCATTTTGGTGTGCCGCCCAGGAAACGAGTACTTGACCCGCTCCTTTATGCCAACTGGCCTTGTGAACCTGCTAGCCTGTAGACTCATAACGTTCGTTAGCACTGGAGCAGCTGTCTGGCGGACAGGCCTGGAATGGACTCTCAGGTGGCCGACTGCTGGGAGGGCTCAGTGTTTGCCATCCCTGGCAGACTCACAATGCCTCTGGAGTCTGCGCACGTCTGTTTGAACTTCCAGGAAAGCTGGACCCAGCATTACTTCCTGAGTCCAGGATCCCAGTGAGATGTCACCAGAGTCCCCTGTTTTGGGTCTGCCCTTGGGCAATCAGGCCAGTGCTTGTCTTTGTCTCATTGTGCTTTGCGTTTGTAACTGCCGTGTCCTCTATTGCTCTTCTCGTTGTTGATGTCATGGGGCAGTCAGGCTCTCGGCCAAACACCCCCCTAGAACTGGTCTTGCATCATTTTAAAGATTTCCAAAATGCTGCGCAGCAAACAGGAGACAAGGCATTTAGGGATAAGCTAACTACTCTCTGTTCTTCTGAATGACCAAATCTTGCAAACAGTAATTGGCCATCAGAAGGAACTTTTAACCCTTTAGCAATAGAGAGAGTTCAATGGATCATCTACTGATGCCACCCAGACCAGATTCCATACATCACTGCTTGGTACTACCTCGTCCTATGGCAGCTGTCATGGATGAGGAAGGCTAAATCTAACCCTCTTCATGTTTTAGCCTTACAGGAAACTACTAAAGCTAAGCCTCCAGTCCTCCCGCCTCCGCTGGAGTATGAAGAGATTCTACCACCATATCCTGCGGCAGGACAGGAACAGGGAGGATGAGAAATCTTTAGTCCAGCACATACTAGGAGTGGTTCCTCCTACCAGCCCTTCTACCCCACTCTCCCTCTGCCTCCTGTGGAGGGCCTAACAGACCCCCACCAGCCAACAAGTCCAGACTCAACCTCCGGGACTTCGGGGAAAACCCCGGTCATCCGGGGTTTTCCCCGAAGTGAATGTGGAGGGGGTGGGAGCCCAGCCTTTCATGGTCTATGTCCCTTTTTCTACCAGTGATTTGTACAACTGGAGGCAGCAAAATCCGCTGTTCGCTGAAAGACCTCAAAGCCTTATTTCTCTCTTAGAAACTATTTTCTATATGCATCAGCCTATATGGGATGACTACCAGCAGCTTCTCCAGGTCCACTTCACCACGGAAGAGAGGGAGTGAATTCGGCAGAAGGCAAGAAAGCTAATCCTGGTACCTGATGGCCGACTGGCTGAGCATGCACATCTGGAGAATATCTTCCCCTCTGACAGGCCAGACTGGGACTCCAACACTAATCACGGTAGGGAGTGTCTCACCATCGACCGCCGGACACTAATGGGAGGTCTCTGGGCTGCCGCAAGGCACCCTACAAATCTGTCTAAGGTAAGCAAGGTTATTTGAAACCACAGGAATCTCCCACCACTTTTCTGGAGCACCTCATGGAGGCTTATTGGACACATACTCCGATAGACCCAAAAGCCCCAGAAAATCAGAAGGCATTGATCATAGCCTTTGTCTCCCAGTCGGCCCTTAATATCAGAAGGAAGTTGCAAAAAGTTGAAGAGTTTAAAGAAAAAAGTTTGTCAGAATTAACCGAGGTAGCCCAAAAGGTTTATAATAGCAGAGATTCTTCTGAGGATAGACAGGCAAAGAAACTAGCTAAAGTAATGGTTGCAGCTTTGGAAGGAACTCGGCTGACACAGTGGACAGGGGAATGTGGAGAAAAGGGTACAGGAGAAAAAATCCCTTTAGGCAAGGACCAGTGTGCCTTTTGCAAGAAAAGGGGACATTGGAAAAAGGACTGCCCAGACAGGCCAAGAAAATGCCCCCTTACCTCAGAGCCACAGCAACCAATTCCAGTGCTCCAGTTAGGATCTGACTGACAGGGCCAGGGTTCTATTAATACCCCCCCCGGAGCCCAGGGCCAAACTTATGGTGGGGGTAACCCTGTCCACTTCTTGGTGGACACGGGGGCAGAGCATTCAGTTCTCAAAAAATATAATGGTCCTCTCCAAAATAAGTATACTCTGGTACAGGGGGTGACTGGAACTCAACTATACCCCTAGACCACTGAAAGAACTGTAAATCTAGGAAAAGGAGAGGTAACTCACTCGTTCCTGGTAATACCCGACTGCCCATATCCGCTCTTGGGGCGAGACCTTCTGCATAAACTCAAAGTAAATATAGGGTTTCAGGAAACTATAGTGACAGTGGATTTTAAAAAGCCAACTAAGTAACAGTGCCTCTCCGAGATGAGTATCTGTTGGCAGAAGGTAAGCCACCTCCATCACCTAAGCCGGACTCAGAGCTCCTAACCCAGCTATGGTGTGAGCTTCCTGGTGTCTGGGCCGAAACTAACCCACTGGGGCTGGCAAGTCACCGCCCCCCAGTGGTGATGCAACTAAAAAGTCAGGCAAGCCTCATCCAGGTTCTGCAGTATCCTATATCCCAAGAAGCACAAAAAGGCATAGCTAGGCATATCTGCCACCTCTGGGAGGCCAGTATTCTGGTGCCCTGTCAATCACCTTGGAACACGCTGTTGTTCCAGTAAGAAAGACTGGTATGGGGGACTATCGTCCAGTGCAGAGTCTCCGGAAAGTTAACAAGCGAGTGGAGGACATCCACTCAACAGTTCCAAATCTGTATACTCTCTTAACTGAGCTTCCTTCTGAGTGACAGGTCTACACTGTTCTAGATCTCAAAGATGCCTTTTTCAGCATCCTGTTG
>CAUYQG010177417.1:0-13826 GCA_963574415.1 Tarsius wallacei
TTTTAGATTTCTCTCTCTCTCTCTCTCTCTCTCTCTCTCTCTCTCTCTTCCTTTTCGAGCTAAACATTAATTTCTATAAAAATGTACATTAAGCCTATAGTCAAAAATAATACTTATTGGTGAGTTTGCAGAGAAAAGAAAACTCTCATAGCCTATTGGTAGGGATGTAAATTACTTCAATCCTTGTGGAAAGCAGTTTAGAGGTTTCTTAAATAACTAAAAACCAGAATTACCATTCGGCCCAGCAGCTCTATTATTTATCCCAAAGGAAAATATATCATTCTACCAAAAAGGCATCTGCACTTGTATGGTTATCACAGTGTTATTCACGGTAGCAAAGATTCAGAATCAACCTATGCACCCAACAACAGTGGACTGCATAAAGAAAATGTGGCACATATAAACCGTGGAATGCTACTCAGCCATAAAAAGAATTCATGCTTTTTTGCAGCAACACGGATGCAGCTAGAGGCCATTATTCTAAGTGAGTTAATGCAGAAACAGAAAACTGAATACCACATGTTCTTTTAAGTGAGAGTTAAACATTGAGTACACAGGGACATAAAGATGAGAACAGCAGACTCTGGGGACTCCTAAAGGAGGGAGGAAGGAGGGGACAATGTTGAAAAACTACCTATTGGGTACTAACATCTATTTGGGTGACGAGTTCATTAGAAGCCCCAAACACATCATCCTGCAATATACCCATCTAACAAACTTGCACGTGTATCCCTGAATCTAAGATTTTAAAATATGTTCATTAAAATGCATATTTTTGCATGATCCTCAGATGAACCACACTTGATAATTACACTTTTGCTTTTTTTTTTGGCAATGAGGAATGAAGGTATATTCTGTTAAATGAAGGTATGTTCTGTTAAACTGCTAGTAAAGTTGTTTTTATTTATTTATTTATTGTTTTGAGTTGGAGTCTCACTCTGTCGCCCACGCTGGAGTGCAGTGGCATGCTCATGGCCACCCCAGCATCGACCTGCTAGGCTCTTGCGATCCTTCCGCCTCAGCCTTCCAAGTAGCTGGAACTACAGGCACATGCCACCACGCCTGGCTGATCTATTGTAGAGACAAGGTCTTGCCAAGTTGCCCGGACTCGTCTCGAATCTGCGAGCTCAGGCAATGCACTCGTTTCACCCTCTCAGAGTGCTGGAATTACAGGCTGAACCACCGAGCCCGGCCCTACTAGCAAAGTTTTAATACCAATCATATCTTAGGTTCCATAGTTAAAGAAAATACAACTTCTTGCTCATATGCATTATTTCAAGGAGTAGTTACTCTGATGTCTACAGTCAGTATTCAATGCTTTGTCAAATATAATTCAAACCTGGCTAGTTTTCAACCTTAAAGAAGTGAATGAAGAGTTGCTGACTATAAACTTCTAGCAGTTTCCAAGTTCTCCAGAGTACCTGCGGAAATTATATCCCCTATAAGCCATTGCCAGTTTTAAAATTCTGCTGCTTGATACAAGATTTCAGAAATCAGACTGGCAGTGAATCCTGGTGCTTTAAACATGACATTGACTTAAAAAAATAACGGTTCCTGAATCTTTTTGTGATATGATCAAGTAGTGTGGATAAATTAATCTCCATCCTCCACTAGTGTTTTTGATGGATGCTGCTTAGAGTGTTCTTTTGACTAAAAAAAGGATTAGGTGGTGCCATGGGAGGAAGGAACAGTTTGGTGTAGCTTATATCAATTTTAGTTTACGACCCATGTTTTCATCATGCAAATTCCTATTCTTTCTCTGTCTTGTTCCCACCCTAGAATTCCCATAGATGCAATAATATGATGCTCTCTTTATTCTCTATTGTGCTCTGATTCTTTTTCACTCAATTCTAAGCTCCTTGAATACAGGTCCTATTTCTCGTTTACCTTTCTGTTTCTACAGTTATCTCTGTGCTTTACACACAACAGGTGTTCAATAAATGTTTGCTGAATGAAATTGAGTAATTTTAAAGGGCTATTTTATATTATGGACTCTGATGATTCTCTTTTATTCCTTAAAAAAGTTTTTCTATCTCAATTTTCCTCACCAGTGTCATACCTCTCACAATACAGCTATTCCATCAGGCTAGAAAATGTGTATGAACACAGCTGCTCAGGGGTTCATTATTTTTCTTTTGAATTAGTGTTGAAGACATTAAGAGCAGTTATCGTATTTTGTGGTAGTTCCCTTTTTATGAATTTATCTTCCTATTTCATTGTAACTTTTTCCCCCCAAAAGGGAGACTTTTTCTCAGTATTCCTGGGAACTAGCATGGTGTTTGATAAAGTTGTTGCTCAATTTTTTTTAGGCGTTGATCTTCAGGTGATCCCTTTATGCTTTCTCCATTCTTTCTTCAGATTATTTTTGACTTGCCATAAGGTTTGTGTGTCACTGTGCCTCCTGCACCCATTTCTGTCCCTCACCTTTCTTTCCACTTTCCTCAGGTGAGGAGTACACATTTATCTTCATTTATCTTGGGAGACTTTCTCAAAAACTGTGTAGCACATGGCATATGAGGGGGGACCCCCCAAAAAACCCCTGGAATTATTTATAAAAAACTTGTAGATTTATTCTGACATGTTTATTTTATTTATTATTTTTTTTATTTTAAAGCTGTGGGTTACAAGTCAGGATTGCATACATAAGTGGTTTAAGTACAGGCGAAGCTTTGGGCCTCCCGTTGGACCTCACTTTGCCTGGATTAGGATCAGGCACCCTTATTGATGTTATGTGGCACCCCCCACACACAGCAATGTCCGGCTCCTGCCTATCCCTTTTTTGTAGTATTATGATAGGTATTAAGTGTCCACTTATAAGTGAGAACATGTGTACTCAGTTCTTTGTTTCTTGATAGATCACTGAGTATGACAGACTCCCAATCCATCCAAGTTACTGTGAAGTCTATAATTTTGTCCTTCTTAATGGCTGTGTAATATTCCATCGTGTATATGTACCACATTATTTTTATCCAGTCCAGTTTTGATAGGCAGCACGGTTGGTTCCATGTTTTTGCTATTGTGAATAGTGCCGCAATAAACATGTATGCACAGGCATCATTTTTATACAATTATTTGTGTACCTCTGGGTGTAGTCACAGAAGGGGGATTGCTGGGTAATATGGAAGGTCAATTTCTAGTTCTTTTAGAAATTGCTACATCATTTTCCATAGAGGTTGAATTAGCTTGCACTTTCACCAGCAGTGTAGAAGTGTTCCCTTTTCTCTGCATCCTCGCCAGCATCTGTTGTTTTTTGTTTTATTGGTGATGGCCATTCTTACTGGAGTTTGGTGGTATTTCAATGGGGTTTTGGTTTACATTTCTCTGATAATTAGTGAGGCTGAGCATTTTTTCATGTGTCTGTTGGTTACTCATAAATCTTCTTTGAGAAGTGTCTATTCATGACTTTTGCCCGTTTATTCACTGATTTTGTTTTGAAGATTCTTTCATCGTGTTTGCCCATTTCATAATAGGTGACTTATGAGTGCACCTGCCCACACCATGCTGAGTGTTCAGCAGTTTTTGACCAAAAGTGGCATGACCCCTCTGCCCCACCCTCCCTGTTCACCCGATCTTGCCCCAAGCAACTTTTTTTGTTTCTCTAAATGAAATAATGCCCTCAAAGGGAAATGTTTTGCGAATGTGGAAGAGGTGAAACAGAAAAGGTGACAGAAACACTAAAAGGTATCAAAATTGATGAGTTCAAAAACTAAGCAGTGGGAAAAGCACCTTAATAGGTGTATTATATCAAACAAAAAGTACTTTGAAGGTGACAGAAGTTTAAACATGTAAGAATGTTCTCTGGCAGAGGAGTCACGCATTGAAACAATCTAAAAAAAATTCACTGAATCCAAATGCAGTCTCTCACAAAAACACTAACTGGTACACTGATGCTGAAAGGTTCCTAGAACACTTACCTAGTGGGAGGAAGTCTGTACTACAAGAAGCCTGCTCTCCAAATGTAATTCTGATTTTTTGAAGAGCTCCCCTTGTACTATGTATTCCATGGTCTGGAAAATAAAACATAACATATGCGAGAATAATTCCATTATTTTTATTTTAATCTAAAAATATATTTGGAAAATCCTACATACAATAATACTTTTTCATTTTTCTCTGCTACATAAGATATGCTTACTTAGTGAGAAAAATATGGATTCTTAGCATATTAGAGCTGGAAAGAGCCTTAGGGAGATTACTTGCTACATAAATAAGATGCAGAGAAGGTAGGGAATTACTTCAGTGTTTCTCAAGTAATCAATGACAGAGTGTCCGTCTAACCCAAGTCTTCTGGTAAAATTGCATGAAAAGATATTGGTAACTCATGTCTTTATTCACATTTAATTACATGGACTGTCACAAAGGAAAAAATGGTGGTATTTGCACAGCTGAAATGAGTAAATACTTTCTGATATATACATTGTTTTCACATTTAAATTTGATCTCAGTAGATTTTTATTTTTGTAAAAACTACTTAGGAGAATAAGCTTAAATAAGTATATTTTTAAGATTTGACCTTTTAAAAAGGTCATCTACAAGAGAGAAAATTTATATGAATAGACAGAAAATGAGGAAACTTATTCAAAATGATATTAACTGCAAATTCCTTCTGAGAACATCAGATATTAAAGCAATGCATTTATCAACTTTTTTCATATTAACAAAATGAACAATTGAAAAGTTTATCAACAGTAGAATGGATGAGAAATTGTGGTAAATTCACACAATGAATAACTGTTTGGTAACAAAAATGATAATACTGCATTCTATAACATGGATGAAGCTTATAAATATAATCAAAAGAAGTTAGACCAGAGGAATATTTATTATATTATCTATTTATATAAAATTATAAGTTCAAAGTTCAAATATATGGGGATAGAATCAAGATGGCACTTACTCCTGGGGGATAGGAAGCCATAGTGTTTAGGATGGGGCATGAGGGAAATGTCTGGATACTGGTAATTTTCAATTCCTTTACCAGGTTGGTGGTTACATAGGTGTGCTCATGTTGTGATTATTCATTAAGCTTAGGATTCAGGCACTTTTCCATATGTATGTTATATTTCAAAAAAAGGCAAACATTTGAAAAAACAAATGGAGAAAATTATTGAATATTAGCTTTTACAATGTATTTTATTTTTTACTTGAGTTTTTTTACAAATAGTCATTTTTTAAAATTTAGTTATTGCTGGAGAAATTCGGCAGAAAGTGAAATAAAATGATAGGTTTCAATTAAAAGATCTTTAGATGTTGATAAAGATGAGTTGTAGAGATGGAAAACTGGCTAAAAGTACCAGAAGTATTAGAGGGCTGGCAGTTTTGCTATTGTGTGTATGTGCGTGTGTGTGTGTGTGTGTGTGTGTGTGTGTGTGTGTGACTATTGAAAGAATTATAAACATAAGCTGCCTTTGTACATCACCAAATAATTAATTGAAAGCTAAGAAACCCAGCTAGTTAACATACACACAGACACACACACACACACACACACACACACACTTTACAATTTCATAAAGTAAAGGGTTAATTGGAATACTGACTGAGAGTGAGTGCAATTTACAAGGAAATGCTGTAGCCCCTGACAACAAAAAGGGGAAAAAACTGAACCTTACCCTGAATAAGAATAATTAATTAAATATAGTTATCAGAGGGCAGGGGTACAAGGTAGGTCTCTCTTACGAGATTAAGTTTATGCAAGAATTTTGGTGTATAAAATAAGCTTTTCAGGAAAATAAGGAAATGAGAAAGTCATTCAAGTATTAAATACACTGTGTGTAAAACAACAGAGGCAGGAAATAACATAGATTCTTCCATGGACATACTATTAATACCAGTGGGTATGTGAGGGTGACGCTACAGTGGAAAGGGAGGCAGAGTTCATGTCATCAAATCTGATGTACTAAAGAGTTTGAACATTTTTTACACAAGGATAAAAGTATCTTGAGAGTTTTTAACCAGGCACAAACATCATGTGACAAGTACCTGCAAGCAGAAAGGACTTTCAAGAAGAATTTAAATAAGGAAAGTGTTATATGGTGGCAGTATCGGGACACATTTGAGAAATATATAATCAATAAGGTTAAGGAAACTTGTATTTTGATAGGGTGTAAATAAAGGGTGGCAGGGAAGCCACTAAAGATGATTTTTGGGTTTTTGTTTTACATAATATGGTACATATGTCACAGGCATCATGGGAAAATGCTTTTAACGAGATCTGGGTTCTTCTCATATTGTATTTAATATGTTTGCATGAAGTCCAATATATATTGCAACAATGATGATTTATTTCAGTTCCACAGCTTAAGTACATGTTATTTTGTTCAATTAATTGAAAATAAAAATATACCTGACAGTAAGCTGATTACTTACATGCTAATGTGACTATATTATAGATCATAGGACTCATAATACCTATTAATTTGGTAAATGGAAAACCAAACTGTATACTCTGAAATAAGTCTTTATGTGTATAAAGTGTAATTGATTTAAGAAATGCTTATGATAAATGCATATTACCATATTTGAAAATAAAAATGCACGTACTTATTAAATATTTTTGAGTAGATATTTTAAATCATAACATCTTAGAAATCAGAGTTGCTATGGGAAAAGCATTAGTTTTGTGTGCATACTCTAACAAAGTAGAAAGAGAAAAAAATGGTTTGAGATACTCTGCAAATGCTAAACTTTAGCCACAGTAGGTAAAGAACTTAACATGTGAAATACAGTCAGTCTTTTACTTGGAGAAAAGTAATTTTTGTAGGCAGTGAACACAAAAGGATATGATGCAAGTCTTACCCATGTGAACATTAGTAGAAAATAAATAATCTTTGAGTATTTGGTAGAAGCACCAGGAAGGCTACATAGAGGGAAGAGACAATCCAGGAGGAACTACTAAGAAACACACCTTCAATTTTTTTTAAACTCTTTGGGAAAATACTCTCGTAAGCTATATACCAAACATGAAGAAAAATTTCTAATCAAATCTTGTGGTCGATAATCCTCATGATAGGCATAGGTACAGTCTTGCTGACCTACTGAAACATTGAAGTGAGTCAAATGTTGTTAAATGGTTCCCATTTGACATTTTGTATTTGTTTAAGGATATAGCAAATACAGCTTTTAATAGTGCGTTGAACTGTGAATTAGTGTGATCTGTCTGAGATCAATTGAATTTTTGAGCTCTTTCTGTTAACCTGGAGAAAACTAATATAAAATTTACGCATTGAATGTGGTTAAGAAATTTGGTGAGATAAACATCTTAGAACTAATTACCCTAAAGTGAAGCATTTGTTCACATAATCTGTTGAATAATTCTTTATTGTTGGTACTTCATATGACTTTTATAAAATACTGCAGTCCAAAATTTCCCTTGGTTTGCCAATGGAAAGGAATGTTGCAAATGGAATGTGACAAAGCACCAAAGTTACAAGGTGTCATTATTATTAGACACACACACACACACACACACACACACACACACTGCATTCATTTAAGTGAAGCTAATTACATAGTTAATATATTGGTATACGGTATGTGAGACTGGAGTTTGGTGTTTTATTTCCTACCATTTGAAATTTTTACATATCAAATAGTGACAAGGATATGTATATTCTCCTTCAAGACCTTGAAAAATGAGCCTTTCGTGTCATGTTTTATCAATTCTTTTTAAATGACTAAACTTTGTGTGTTGAGAATTTCATAAAAGCCATTACAGAAAATAATTCTATACCTCTAGAGTTTTCATTATAGAAACAGAATGGTAAAAATTGACAGTCATTCTTCTTGTGTAACAGGAAAGATGTTTGAACATTATTCCAGTAGCTGCTACTTTTAAAACCCAATGCCTAGGGGGGAAAACATCACCACATTTTTTCCCTAATTTGGATTTTTCTCATTTGTGACTAAAGATATATCTTAATTGAAAAGTTTTAAATATGTAACTAAAATCAATATGGGAAAGTCACAATAAAAGACAATATACTCTTTAGTAAGCTACTTAATTATCAAACTTTCACTCCTGGTTCTAAAAGTACATACACTGAATAAGTTGAAAACATAAGAAACCATCATATGTCTTGACATTAGCCTCTTTATGAATCTATTTTGTTAGTACAAAATTTTGGAAATGGACTATAATTGAGCAAATGAATTTACTACAAAATGTTCTTCCATATTAAACTTACTTTCAAACATATATATGGAAATAAAAAAGATATGAGAGTCAAATTTGAGATATAAACTCATAAATAATATGCTGGATTTTTTCAGCGTGCCTCTACAGATCCACCCTCCACCTTCCACAACATTCTCTCTGCCCTGGGAGGAGGACCTCTAATGATTGCATCAGTGGACTCCCTCTCCCCCATTTGCCACCTAGGAGTGGCAGTGATGAATATCAGAAGATGAGTGAGAGGGAGAGGAATGAGTGGGAAATCTTTATTCCCCTTCCTCCATTTTTGTAAAGCAATTCTTGAAGTGAACTGGTGATAAGATTAAGAAAAAGCAAACCTTTTGTCAGAAAACCTTCTCTTTATCAATGGATTCTTGTATCCCTTCCATCCTTTAGCTTTGCCTTGACGACATTTGTGTGTGTGTGTTTAAATTCTTCTCAAGTTTCCCAGTTTAGATATGCTGTTAGTTTTGTGGAAATAAGAAAATATCTGGAATCTATTTCTTATAACTAGCTTTGAAAATCTTAACAGTGACAGTTGGGAACTCAATTCTGAATATGTTGAAACATTAAATTCATATCATTTCTATATTTATAAATGCCTGTATTCATTTATTGTTAATAGGAAAAATATGTATATATATATCAAGTATTTGAGAGGTGGTTTTAAAGGGAGCCCATTCATTTTGCTGCTTTATAAAATGTTTTATGTAGGGCGTTTCAAAATTTGGAATTTGTCTCTGCATATAGCAATTGATATGTGGTTTACTAAAGAATCATACTCTACTTATAAAAATTCTTTTTAGGTAAAGATCTGAAAATGAGATTCAACATTTGTGAGTTTTATGTTCTTTAACACAATCAAGATCACTGACAAATCTAGTAAATTATATATATATAATTGTAAATGTGATGAGTAAAAAAGAAAATTTATATTTTTCTATGACTATTATAGAGGAGTTCTATGACTTTTATTCCTGTTTTCAGTAATAATAAATTAGATATTTAAAATAAAATGTACACTTTATGTGTAAAAAATTATGTATGAGGCATGAAGACTACACAATTGTTTATCAGTTTAAAATGTGAGAACTTATGATGTTCCTTAACATTTTTGTATTAAGAAAGGATATTACTAAACAATAAGTTATATTAATAAAGGATATTACTAAACAAAAAAAATGAAAACCTAAAGCAATAATTAAATGTCTGCTCAAAAATACAGCAACGAAGGGGGGATTCTGGCTGTGGTTGAATTATGGAGATCAGCAAACCCTTTTCCCAAAAAAGTAAAAATAAGACGGGCTAAAATTGATGAAACAATTATTTCAGCATTTTGGAAATTGAACAAAAGTAAAAAACTATAGAGAGAGTTTGTAGTATGAACTACAATTATTCTGTAATCTGTAAAGGATACAAGGGAATGTCATAGTGTAATTGAGAACTGAAACCTTAGGTTTAGACTGCCAGATCAGGTCAAAGCCTGGATTTGTAATTTATTAGTTTTGAGATCATCAAAAACTAATTTGTCCCCTGTGTTTCATAATTTATGAGATGGATTCAGTTTTAAGACCTACCAACATAGTGTTGTTATAGATATTTATATGATATAATGAATATTACCTATTTAGAATACAAGCAAACACATGGTAAGCCCTCAATAAATGTTAGTTGTTCTTATTTATAGATTTTTCATCATGTTACATATGAGAAAGAAGAAAAAAATCAACTCATGATTATTTAGGATAGTCAACTTATGCTTCAGTTCTTTTGTTATCATTATAAAGATATGGGTACAATTCAGGGTTAGATAAACAAACGATGATTATGCAGGTACCCTTATTGATGAGGTGTTCCCCTCCCTCCCCTAGCAATTTCCCTCAACTGCCACTGCCACCCTCCTCCCCTGACAGTTTTCCACTACTGCCAATTCCTTTCTTATAGTATTATGATAATTGTTCAAGGTCTGCTTATAAGTGAAAATATATGGTACTCTGTTATTTGTTTTCGTGATAGATCACTGAGTATGATCGACTCTAAATCCATCCAGGTTGCTGCGAAGTCCTTCTTTATGGTTGCATAATATTCCATTGTGTATCTGTACCACATTTTTTTTATCCAGTCCAGCTTCGATGGGCAGCATGGTTGGTTCCATGCTTTTGCTATTGTGAATAGAGCTGCAACAATCATGCGTGTGCAGGTAACCTTTTTGTGGAATGACTTGAGTTCCTCCAGGTATATTCCCAATAGGGGGATTGCTGGGTCATATGGAAGGCCAATTTCTAGTTCTTTCAGAAATCACCACACTGTCTTCCAAAGAGGTTGCACTGGTTTGCATTCCCCCACCAGCCGTGTAGAAGCGTTCCTTTCTCTCCACATCCTCGCCAGCATCTACTGTTTGTTGTTTATTAATGATGGCCATTCCTACTGGGGTTAGGAGGTATGTCAATGTGGTTTTGATTTACATTTCTCTGATGATGAGTGAGACTGAACACTTTTTCATGTGTCTGTTGGCTGCTCGTATATCTTCTTCTGAGAAGTGTCTATTCATGTCTTTTGCCCACTTTTTAATGGAGCTGTTTGTTTTTGTCTTTTCAGTGTGTTTGAGTTCCTTGTAGATTCTAGATGTTAGGCCTTTGTCAGATATAATGATGGGAAATATTTTTTCCCATTCTGTGGGCTGTCTCCTTGCTCTCAAACATATGGACTTCACAGCAACCTGGATGGATTTAGAGTCGATCATACTCAGTGATCGATCACAGAAACAAAAAACAGAGTACCATATGTTCTAACTCATAAGCAGACCTTGAACAACTATCATAATACTATAAGAAAGGGATTGGTAGTAGTGGGAGACTGCCAGGGGAAGGGGGTGGGATTGGCAGTTGAGGGAAACTGCCAGGGGAGAGAGGGGCATATCATATCAACAAGGGTACCTGCATAATGAATATTTGTATACCTAATGGCACATCTTTAAAATAAAAAAATTTAAAAAACGAAACAAAATAAAACAAAAATACAATAAATTCCAATGCTCTTAAAAGATACTTCAGTAATCTAACACAATATTCAAAAAGACGCTTGTTTTAGAAATAGCACAGTTGTATAGCAATAATCATTTAGCAAAAACTTCTACTTTTTTTAGGTCCAAGAATTTAAGTAACATGGTTTAGCTTACACTGACAAAGAGTTTTAGATCCTCAATTTGTGTCTAAGTTTGTAGATTCCAAAGTTCAAATTATTTATTTATTTATTTATTTATTTATTTTGAGTTGGAGTCTCACTCTGTCGCCCAGACTGGAGTGCAGTGGCCGCTTCCGGCCACCGCAGCCTCGACCTGCTGGGCTCCAGCGATCCTTCCGCCTCCACCTTCCAAGTAGCTGGAACTACAGGCCGCGCTACCACGCCAGCTAATTTTTTGATTTATTGTAGAGATGAGGTCTCGCCAAGTTGCCCAGGCGGGTCTCGAACCCGCGGGCTCAGGCAATCCACTCACCTCAGCCTCCCAAGGCACGGGATTACAGGCTGAGCCACTGAGCCTGACTTGTTCAAATTATTTTCAGCATATCATCTAGTGTAGGCAAGATTCTTCTTTTCTCTCCTTAAAGTCTCAAATAATAAACAACCAAAGAAAAATTATGAACAAATTATTATTGCATCTTTAAAATTTTTTAGTAAAGCAAAAAAAAAAAAAAAGGAAACTTATTTACATAATTTTTATTATATGCCTGGAACTGTGACAGATATGTTTGTCAATTTCAGCAAAATGATACACATTATCAGAGATAAAAATCTGTGACACTGATGGGTTCTGATATTCTCAATATCCTTCCTTTCTTAAGTGGCATTTGAACCCATGTCTTTCAGATAGATTCGGTATGACTGCCAAACCTATATTCATGATGGAACACGATCACTGGTGACTAGGATCAGACCTTGCTGGTTATTAAAATACGAACAACCCCACACAGTAACTTAGGGAAATGATTTCCATTGTAGGTAAAACGGCTCACATAGTACTCATGAAGAATGAATCAGCTGTCCTTCCCGGAAGTTCCCTTAAGAAACTGAAAGTAGCTATTTGGAATAGAGTTCCACAGTCATCACTTACAAGCTACATGGATTATAGTCTGAGTTTCCTCCAACACTTGAGGATCTCTTATAACCACTCCTAAGTGCCACCATAGTTTCAGGAGGCGGTAAAGTGAATAACAGCCAAAAAAAAAAAAGCACCGTGCTAAGTGTGTACATGGATTCTTGGAAAGAAAGTGCTCTTTACAACTGTAAGAATTCCCCAAGTGGGACCTACATCAGTGAGGAGATACTGGTTGACAGCATCTCCCACAGGGCCTTCTCGCCTTAAGGTATCAGTCCACTTCGTTCTGAATAGTGGAGCCTAGTCCTTGTTTTTGGAGAGACTGCCTAGAGGCAATTTGGGTGACCTGTCTGGTTTTCCAAGACTGCCCAATGGGGGATATTCATCTCTGTGAAGCATCAGAGCAATACTACAAGCATGAGGGCGGGGAAGGTACCAGAAGTATTGACAAGTGTCGTAGGAGGGAAATGTGGGAGGTGTGGCTGTCCTCTGCTATTTCTAAGAGTTTTGGGTTTGCTAAGGGGAATAATGATCAAAACATCATCAGAGCCCTCTGCGGGGGGAGAGAAAACCAATCTGTTACAACAGGGCATTTTCTTTCACAGAGAAGGCTCACAGCACAATTCTGAAAGGCGAAAGATTATTTTTGTCTCTCTCTCTCTCCTTTTCCTCAACGTTCCTTCCTAGTGCCAGAATTGTTGCTTTCTCTCCATTATCACAGAATCTGTACCATCTTCTTTCATTCATCTTTTACTGTTATCTAAACCTTTCATCCAGAATGTTCAGGTGCAAAAGGATAAGGACATTTTATAAAACCTTCAGAGACTTAGCATGTCCCCTGCTTTGACCCCATAAGCTACTAGGGGCTTTTTGTGCAGTGTGCTCAACCAAAGATTCTTCATTCTCAATGATGCAAATTCAGTAAGAAAACCCAAGTGGCTAGACTGGAATTATGTTTGGGCCTTCTCTTTCGGCTTGGTCACCACTCAGAGATGTACCAAGTGATGTGGATTTTTCAGGTCAGCCTGGACTTCGAGAGTGGCTCAGTGGGTTGGCGGGTCAAGTCCCAGAGAGGGTCTTCTCGAGGGACTGGTAAGCCTAGTCCTGGAAGTGTTGGCTCTAATGGGTTGGCAAGCCAAGCCCTGAGAGTGTTGCTGGTTTGGTGGGCTGGCAAGCCTAGCACCTAGAGTGTTTCGGTTTTGGAGTCTCGCCTTCTTCCGGCAGCTCTCCTGGCTCAGCTGGCTCCGTCAGCTGGCAAGTCAGCCTCTGGGGTGCACAGCTCTTCGGCTCTGCTCTTCAGGTTGCAGCTCTTCAGGGTCGAGGTTCTTGTCTCATGCCCAGGAAGAATGAGGGACACGGACAGTCGGAAAGCGAGAAAGCAGGATTTATTGAGAGGACAGAGAAACTCCCACAGTGGGAGGGGATCTGGAGGGGTTGCCCATCTGGGGCCCGAAAACCTGGGGCGTATATAGCCCTAAGTCCAAGACGATTGGCTAGCACTAGCTGTGAGCTGTAGCTGTTCTGATTGGTCAGTATTAAGGACCAATCAGCAGGCGG
>CAUYQG010177418.1:0-33023 GCA_963574415.1 Tarsius wallacei
GCAGCCATAAAGAAGGACAAAATTATAAACTTCACAGCAATTTGGATGAACTTAGAGGCTATAATACTATCTACCTCAGAAACAGAACTGAGTATCACATGTTCTCATTCATAAGCAGACCTTGAACAACTATTGTAGTACTATAAGAAAGGAATTGGCAGTAGTGGGAAACTGTCATGGGAGGTGGGGGCACACTTCATCAACAAGGGTACCTGCATAATGAACATCTGTATACCTAACCCTGAATTGTACCCCACATATTTAAAATAAAAAAAGAAATAAAGACCACTACCATTCAATGAATGCCTGACTTTATGTTAGACATTAAACTAAGACCATTAGCTGTATTAATTCTTAATTTGCATAACACCATGAAAGGTAAATCACGTTGTCACCATTTTACAGATGAGGAAACAGAGATTCAAAGAAGTTATGTACCTTGCCCAAGGTAACACGACTGTCATATATTAGTACCTAGATTTGGACAGAAGTCTGTGTGACTCCCAAGGCCTGTGTTCCTAGCCTTCCAAACAGGTTGCAAGGAACAGTGATAGAGGTGAACTGAATACAAGAAAAATTATCCAGGCATGGTGGTGCACACCTGTAGTCCTAGCTGCCCAGGAAGCTGAGGCAGGAGGATCACTTGAGTCCAGGAGTTGAAGGCAACAGTAAGCTATGATTGCACAACTGCACTCCAGCTTGGACAACATAGCGAGACTCTGTCTCTAAATGAAAAAAAAAAGTTAATATTTTCTACTATTAGGTCTTAGGTCTCCTGTTAAGATAACCAGGGTTTTTTTTGTGTGTGGACAATTTGCATACAAAATTATTCTGGACTGAGAGCAATTGGAACTTTACTGCCATCTGGTATTTTTTGGCAAAGGCCCGCAGTACAATAAGATGAGGTATTAGTGGTAAAAAGGTAATGGTTTATATGCATAGAACAGGCAGCTACAGATACTGAAAAGATAATAAAGCCACCAATGAGGTTACAAAGATATAAGGACATTAGCAGAGGATTGTAGTGTTGCTCCATGCATAACAAAATCTCTAGAGGGAATTTAGGAAGCTGGGTTTGCTCAGAAGTATAGTAGAAAATATTAACTTTTTTTTATTAACAGTTAACTCTTAATCATATCATTTTGGGTAATCTGACTTAAGACAATAAGTCCAGCTAGATTGGGACCCCAATAGTTGATACCTGGTATTTACAATATAAGAAACAAATGTCATGGTTGGCCACAGGAAGTAATATGTTTTAAGGAGAACCATTGTGTGACTTGATAGTTGGAATTAGTGCCACTCTCATAGGGTTAAAGCAATCACTAGCCTCAAATATTAAGGACAGAGAAATATTCTTTCTGGGAATCTGTATGGTGTGCAGGCTAATGGCATAAACCTTGATTCAGGAAGATCTGGCTTGGAGTCCTGGTTCCTTTGCTTCTTAGTAGTATGACCTTTTACACTTTCAGTTTTCTCCATCTGTCAGATGGGGATAATAATACCTATGTTTTAGGGTTGTGAGGATTCATGAGAAAATATTGAAATGATAAAACAAAAGGTAGTGAGTTTTATTATAATATTTCCAAGTGTGATGAACCAAATTTCTTACTTTATTTATTCTGAAACAAGAATGTGTCCAGGTTACATACACAGATCCATACATTTCTTTTTCAAAGAAACACTCCTGTCTCCAGGGAGTTATTACAACTTTTACATGTTCACATTAATTCCAGAGCCTTTATAATCATAAAATTCATTTATAGCCCTTAGTTGCCAAGCAACACAGGACAAAGTACTGAGTATTTGCTTGTATTGCAAAAGGTTCAGCTTTTCTATGATGGTCTTGAAATCAACATTTTTCAGAAAACACAGAGCAGTGAAGCTTAATACCATATTCCCGAGGTTTAGTTGTCATTCCTTGTTTGGGGATAGAATCAAAGCTGAAAGAAATACATTGTTGTTATTGTTCTGTTCTTAGACAGTTTAAATCATTTTGTACTAATTTTATAGTAACTCTATAAGAAGTTCTGAATTTGAGAGACTACAAATTCACTTTAAGGAAGGAACTTTTAAACTTTTTTAAATCTATGTTCTATGAAGCTCTCACTATAAAAGAACCAGTTCTCTTATCTGTCAATTGTCTTGCAGGAAAGGCTGGGGTGGTGTAAAATTCATACAGAAAAATGTTGTCTGCTGACTTTGTTAACCACTGACCTCAAAGAGATCATTCAACTGTATGTTGGCAGCATTTGGGGAAACTGGTTCTTGAACTCATAACTAAATTATCTACTGTCTATTGAACCTTTTAATTATCTATGTTGTTTTTCTTCATAAATAATCAGTAAGTAAAGGGTTCTAAGTTCCCAAAGAATAAAAAGAATATGTTACTATTTAACGTCCTAGAAAGAACCTCTGTACAACTCATATTTTTAGAAGCTCGTAGCATGTATGGAATTTTTAAGTTTTAAAATTTGCCTAGCTAGTTCTCTTTTCATCTGTATTAAAGCAGTGCAGATCTTGTTTGGAATTTTACTGCCCTTGACCCCACATGCGTTCTATATATGCAGTGGATTCTATAGATGCAAAGAGTGGAGACAGTGTTTCTCTTTTTTCTTCCCTTGTTGAGTTAGAGAAGCTTGTTGCTTTGAAACAAGTCTGTTGATAAATCACATAAAATGTTCTACATGCAGAAGAGGCAGAAAGGACATCTATAAATTATTATAATTCCACAAGGTAACAGAGAGTTAAACCTCTTTTCCTGAGAGTAAATGTTCTTTGGAACAATTCTTCTGTGTGAATATAAGAATAAGATCTAGCTATTAGCCTGAGTAGGTAATTCCAGTGGATCAGAAAAGGGATACTTTCAAGTCTATTTTCTGTGTATATCTCAAATGTAGTGTCTTAACAAGCATTTGAAGAACTACCATTAGCTCTTTTTAACTGCAAGGGGATAAGACAAAGGCAAAACTCTGCTTCCCTTCCTGGGAAGAGGCAGGTTTCTGTGTGAGAACCTGAAATAAGCTTTATTAATGGTGAGGCGGTCAGGTCTGTGAAACAACATTCAGGACTTTTTCTCTCCTTTGTCAACTTTTTAGGAAAATATTGGAAAAAACAAAAATTCATATGCAGCCACTAATTTTCACAAGTATTTATTTTGCCAGTTCATTGCTAACCCAACTTTAAAGTTTTCTTCTCACTCTTCCATGTGTATTATGCTTGTTTATAGAATTCAACATTTTATGAACTCATAGTTCCATCAATTCATTGATCCTTTACACATTAAGAAAAGAAATGAGTTTGGGACCAGCCTGGGTGAAAAAGTCAGATCCTGGATTCTACAAAAAAATAGAAAAAAAATATAGCCAGGCATGGTGTCTTGCACCTATAGTCCCAGCTACTCTGGAGGCTGAGGTAGAAGGATTGCTTGAATCCAGGAGTTTGAGGCTATAGTGAGCCGTGATTGAGCTACTGCACTCCAGCCTGGGCAACAGAGTGAAATCCTATTAAAAAAACCCAAAACCCCCCAAAAACTGAGCCTTCAAAAGTTGACGTTGATAAATTTCAGGGTTGATGGCAAGACCCTTGTCCTCTCATTCCAAGTCCAACACTCTTTCCATCTGCACACTACTCTGCCTTCTCAAAGGAAAAAGCAGGTCAGGATGTAATTGGCTTACTAGCCTCCACAATCTAGTACTAGATGTCAGAAAAATACTTAAGTAAACATGGTCAGTCTTTGGGGAAATCTCACTTCTGTCCTCATTTCCCTCACTTACCCTTAGCCACCATGTAATTTCTCACAAACTGGCCACTGGCTACCCAACCCTAGCCCCTCTCCAGTTCAGAACCAGCAAGTTTCCAGATTTTAGACCTTTACCAAACCCCTTGCTTTGATGAAACTGATCTGCCCTGGGTTCAACAATGGGTTTGTTGTTCTGAACCTTGTGTTATGAAGAGTAGAGACAGGGAGGAGAGAAGGAATAAGAAAGAGAGAGATGCACATTTATTGTGTGCCAAGCACCAGTAATGGCATCATAGATATCATGTTTTAATCTCTAAGCAACCCTCTAAGGTGGTAAAACCCATCTTTTTTTTCCAGATGAGGCAATAGGCCCCGAGAAGTGAAGTAAAACTAGAATCTAACCCAGCTGGTTTGACTCATAGTTTCCTGAATCTCATGTTCTTCTTACCTCCAGGTTACACGGGGCTCTCGCTTTCTGGAACATGCTTCCCTCCTTTGTTTACTTGATTTCCATTCAAAGTCCGGGCCTTGGCATCATTACCACAGAGGATCCCTTTGTGTTTCCACAGTACTTTGCACTTCACCTTTCAAAGCATGTAATTTATGCCTTTTTCTGTTTCTGTCTCCTGTTGACAACTGGAAGGAAAGAACTATGCCTCATTCATTCCTGCAGCCTCAACACCTGGGAATGGGCACATAGCAGCCACCCAGTCATATATGTTGAATCAGTAAATATAAAAACATAAATCCTCTTTCCAGGATTCCAAGTCTCCTGAATTTCTTTCCTTATCCTGCAACTGGCTGAAGACTCACCCTCAGTCAGTGCTCTGTTGGGCTGTCCCTCCCTCTCGACCTGGCTTGACAAGATAGAAATGCATCATGGGGGAAGGACAGGACCCTGAAAGCCACAGGTGGGCAGCTTTCTTATCACATTTTCCTGAACTTGTGCCATGCAGCCCAAGGGCTATCGATTTAATATTCAACACTGTCCATTCAAGCTGATCCAGACCCACCAGTAAAACCTGTGGGTGGTGTCCCCTCTTTATCTGTCCTTCCTTTGGAAAAGATTTCCCCCTCCCTCTCCTCCTCCTCCTTCTTCTCCTCCCTCCCTCCTTTTTTCTTCTTCCTCTTCTTCCTTTTCCAGCTTTGGCAAAATTAGACTTTCTTATTAGAACAATTATTGTTCTGGTTTAGACGAAAGCAGAACAATAATTCTTTAAAACCTTAGATAGTAAATCAATGAGATTACTCATTTCTATGAGACATATTACTATGTCATTTTTAAACGTTTTTGTTGGCTTCTGTTTGTCAGATTTATCTTCCACAGTTGAAGTTAATATTGCTTAACATGCAGCCAGTTGTGTTTTATATCCTTCTTGTTATTTTATTTATTCCTGTATATATTAACATTCATGCATGTTACTGAAGAAAAAAAGATGAAGCATAAAAATTTAATCCTCATATTGTAGAGCTAGGAAAATTTTACTGTAAGATCCCTAAACTGCTGGAAAAATGGATTCCTAGATGCCAAGAAAGGCCAGAGGACCTTGCTTAATTTATATTTCTAATCACTAATTTAAAAGGAAAAGAATTGTGAACTTGGTAATCTACTAATGAAGACCCTGAATTACTTTCACCATGACAGATGCTACCTGATGCAATAGACTAATCATTTTCCCTTCTCACTTTGAATCCTATGCAGACTTTTAGATTATTTTCTGAATAGCTGTGCAAAGCCATGAAGACAGCTCCCCAAAGAAACTGAGCCAACCAGCAATCATTTATTCTTTACCCTGAGTGATTCCTAAGTTTATGAAAAAGCAATGAAGGATGGATTCATGTGGAGTTTTAGTAACGTTAATGCTCAAGGAACTTAGATCTACAACATTTTAAAGTTATATATGACTGACACCATCAGCAGACACACCCACCCTCTTTCCTGCTAACAGAAGCCTAATCTGTTCAGATAGCGGAGGTGAGTCCTTGAACCCAGGAAGAATGACCCAGCCCTATCAGATGGATGGTAATTGACTTAAGTCAGTTCTCATCAACTCAGTTTCCTCCTTCCCTTTCCCTTGTCTTTGTAATTCAATAACTGCACCTCTTTCTTGCAAACCCTTGCAGTATTTAAACAAAGGTAAATGCCTATATTTGCTGAAGTACTTAGCAATATTGATAACAATTTAACTTCTTATTAGGAATTTTAAATTTCAATTTTTGTTAGGCATGTTATTGCTTTTATTAACTTTGAGTGGTTTTCTCCAAGCCTTCATTCTTCTATTTTGTACAATTCTGCAGGAAGCGAGGTTGATCAGGAATACACACATTACGTTATCGTAGAAAACGCCTGAGTCTCTGCAATGACTACTGTATTCATGCAACTTGAGCAATACTTAAGCTAAGACTGTTTGCTTCTATGAAAAATGGAGATAACACTAGTACTTATCTGATAGAATAAAATTGTTGAGGGGATTAAATGAGAAAGTAAATGTAAAATTCTTAGCGCAGTATTGGTATATGATAAGTGTTCACTAAACTTACCAAGTATTATTATTAATATTATTATTCTCTACTGACCATCTCCCAGATGACTTGGTTTGTGATTCTTTTGCTGCTTGCTGGATCTCCTCTGGTTCTCCTACGATTGGTCAACATTCCTTTTAAGGCCTGGGTCCCTCATCTGACCTGTGCGTAGAAGAACGGGACTTCACCATCCTAGTTCTGTACTCAATAATGTTATTATTATAACCCTACATTAGTTTCTTTGTCTTTTCAATACTTCCTCACTGTGGCACAGTTGAAAGATCTGTGTCTTTGCCATCCATTCATAAGCCAAGTTTCCTTGTATTACAAATACATAGTTGGAAAAGTCAAATGCAAAACTATATGGTTAACCTACCAACATTTCATCTTGTCAGAGTCAACCATCAACCCAGTCAGTTAAAATTAGATTCTGACACTTTCATACCCCATTGTGCCTTGCCCACTTCCTTCAGGCTGTCTGCATACTTGGCAAGTTTGCCTTCTCTTTATTTATCCAAATCACAAATAAGATTAATGAGAAGGAAGAGAGCAGATCATTTGATACTGAACTTGAGAATTTTCTCCAGGTTAGCATTCTGGGGGGGAGGGGGGTCAGTTTTTCTCCCAGATACAAATTCACCTAATTTTGCTATAATTCCCCCACCTTTCTCCATCTTAGCTATGAGTATAGTCATCTTTGATCTTTCCTCCTCAACCTCTATTGGATTAGAAGCCCCTCCTAAGTGATTTCTTGGGTCTGACTTTTCACATGATATTGTTCCTGCCTGTCTACTTGTCTGCGCTCCCTTCTCCTCTCCTGAAGGTGAGATTGAGCGCTGTGGCACCCCTAGTGCCTAGCATGCAGCCTTCCTTACATATATATTGACTGTGAGTGAATGAGCAATTTTGTTTAGTATCTACTTGAAATCAAGATGAACATTTCCATTGAAAGTCTCCTAATCTGCCAGTCAGGCTGCTGAACAGGAAAGAAAATGAAATTTGTTTGTTGAGCTAGTTTTTGGTAAGTACGTGTGGGCTCCTGGATGTCTTCTGCTGTTCTCAGAGTCTAGCAGCCACGTTTTTACCAATCCTTTCTAAAATCTTGCATCTGTGCCAACTATAGAAAACCCATGTGGAGATTGCCATCCTGTTACACAATGTAGTTGAACTTCTTATTTACTCAAGTTGAATAAAGGTTGATTTTCATTTTATCTCTCAATTATCAGGCACATAAATTCCAGGTGATTCATATCATGTTAAAGTCCAGAGACAGTCTTCTAATTCTGTCATTTCCAACAATGGGTCATGTTACCTCTGCTTGAAAGGACTGATTAGATTCTTCCTGGATTAATGTAAGACTGCCCATACAAGGAAACCAGGAGGTTCCTAGGATTCCAGGTTACTGAGCGGAGTTTTTCTAGAGGGCACTGCCCTGTTGCTCACTTCAGTCTCCAAGAGTACAAAAGAGTGCATGGCCCCAAGTAGATAAACTCCACATGCTCCTTCCCAAGTTCCTCACCCAGCTCTATATTTTCCGTCTCAAGGTGCTAGCAGCATAACCATCAAGACAGGGATGGGGAATTGCCTAGATTCTTTTCAATCAGTCACAAAATCAGTGGCTTATCCTTCCAAGGACTGCTCATGTACAATTATGTGCTGGTAAATGTTTAATGACCCTGTCTTGGGGGTTATTGATTTGTAGTGTTTGCCAGTTTCCATGGTGTAAATACTCTCCCCATGGCAGATTTCAAGCTACTCACAGGATGTCACTAAAAATAAAGCTGGAAGAGATGTGCACAAACTTGTACAAGTTGTCTCCTGCGCATCGCTATACACTCTTCCACTTTCCTGACTGTGTCTCCACTGCACCAGGTCAGAGTCTCATGGCATTCAAGGCCCCAGGATCTGCTTCTGTTGGCAGTTCCAGCCTTATTGACCCTGCTCCTAGAAGCTCTTCCTGGCATCTTTTTGCTCCTTTTGAGTCATTTAGGTGCCTCTTAATGCCCTGTGTATATCACAGTTGTCCCATCATGTTGCTATGGTATGATCTTATGTCAGTTTTTCTCACTGGTCTGTGAACTACCTGAGCACAGAAACTGACGGTAATAACAAAAGATGGTATTTATGGATCTAGGATCTATACTGAAGACTTTGCATGCGTTATCTCATTTAATTCCCATAACAACTCTAGGAAGTAGATGTTCTCATTAGCTTTGTTTTATAGATAAGGAAAGTGAGGTACCTAGAGACTAGGTAATCTGCTCCAAGTTGCACTGTCTTAGCCAGTATATAAACCCAGACCTGGCTGTAGAACCAGGACCCTTCATTATGAATGCTTCCTTATCTTCATGTCTCTTGCCCTTGATACCGTGCCTGGCTCACAGCAAGTGAGTAATATAATGAGGGAAGGCTAATGTTGGCAATGCCCTTGACTGGCCTCTTGTCTCTAGTCTTGCCCAGCTTTAGGTCCACCTCCCAACTGCAGGCTGAATGACTTTTCAAAATTATATACCTGATCATGTCACTCCTCTGCTTAAAGTTTTTCAACGACTCCATGACTTTCAAGACAAATTCCTTACCGTGATATACTTTTCATAATTACATTTAGTCATTGGAAGTTTTCTTGACTCATCCAACAAATTCAGTATTTATTGGATAACTAGCATGTTTTAGGTCTTGTTCTAGATGCTCAGGATCTGGATGATAAAAGATAACTTCTGTCCGAGAAGGGCTTAGAATTGAGCAGAGAAACACAGACAAACAACACATAATTATAGGGTTTGAAATAAAAGCACATACAGCTGGCAGTGTGGTCCACAGGGGTGTTATCCTCGGTCTCTGCCATGCTCCCCACTTGGCTCCTGGCTGTGACCAGACTGCTGGCACTTTTCCACAGGAGTTCTGTGGCTGTTTATTTCAATTCATTGGGACATGCCTTTTTCTGTTCCCAGAATGTTTGTCATCCCCTCTTACCTAGTGAACTCCTGCTTATCCTTAAAAAGCCCTCTCAAGTGTTACCTGCAGGAAGTCCATGGCTCGCTGATGGCCAGCCTAATTGAAAGGCTCCTAGAGTATCCAAGCACACGTTCATTGTTACTTCATGCCTTGCATTGCTGCTGCAGATTTTCTTGTCCCTGTCATGGGACTGTGAACTTGTCCCTGATGTTGTTCTTGGACAGAGAGTAGACATTAAGTGAAAGTAGAAATAAGTGAATGAAGGCTGGACATAGTGGCTCATGCCTGTAATCCCAGTATTTTGGAAAGCTGAGATGGGAAGACTGCTTGAGCCCAGGAGTTCAATACCAGCCTGGACAACATAGCAAGACTTTGTCTTGACAAAAAAAATACAAAAATTAGCTGGGCGTGGTGGTGAATGCCTGTAGTCTCGGCTACTTAGGAGGCTGATGCGGAAGGATTACCTGAGCCCAGGAGGTTGGGGCTATAGTGAGCTGTGGTTGTGCCATGCACTCCATTCTGGGTGATGGTGAGACCCTGACTAAAAAATTTAAAAAAAAATTAAGTAAATGAAACAATTAGTCAATTAATGATTGGCGATATCTCTGGGAAAATGTCATTTTTACTCCTCTAACTCAGAACTGGTGGTGGCTCTATATACCAACATTAGATTTTAGATTCAGTTTTACTTTCAATGGATTTCTAAGTCGAAAGTATTCTTAGCAAATGGGAAAAGGGGAGTGTTTTGTTTCTCTTCCTCTCCTCCATCTTCTTTTTTCCTCTCCTTTTTCTTGTTCTTCGAAATATCTGTCAACATTTCTGCTCTAGTTTCTCATGAACCCTGGCCTATCAGAAGGAACCTATGTTTAAATCAAAGGGCAACCGTTTGGGAGATGTCATTATTACTTTCTAAGATCCTTTAAACAACTAGAGTTGTAACAAACACATTTTGCCGTTTTGTCTGTTTTCTGAATACTCTGACCATCGTTGTGGTGTGGCACAAGGGTGAAAGAGCAGATAAAGAAAGGAGCAGGGGGCATCTGGGCTGAAGAAAGTAATGCGGAAAGGGAAGCTATGGCCTGTGTGTGGGGAAGGCAGGAAGCGATGGAAGGAAGGTCTTTGCTGAACCTGTAATTGTTCACTCCCTTGGAGAAGTCCCAAAGGCATGTGTATGATTTTTAGTAGGTCCTGTGGATACAATGTGGATTTGTCTTTAGTACTCCCTGGCGGATTGGTTTTCCTAACCAAGTGCTTTTCTGTCATCTGCCTAAGGTCAAGGACAGTAGGACAGGTTACCATTCTGCAGCTCTCGCTGTGCCTGGAAGGGGAAGCAGAGAACTAGGGTGAGAAAGGGACTTGCTTTATGGGAGTAATAAGGAGGCAACTTCTCAGACACTCCCAGGAAGCCCGAGAAGCTTATGTGAGCAAGACTGTGGCAGCCACTCCCAGGCACAGAAGAGAAGAGTGGAGTCAAGATTTCAAACAGCCTCACCGAGAGGGAATAGGATGCCCAAGATGCACTCTTCAGAGGCTTGGGTGTTATAATAACACGTGTTTAAGACTCCGAGAGCAAAGTGATTATTTTTAAAAGCAGCAGATTTATTTTAGGAGCCATTTGAGAATTGATCTCTGTGTGTAAAACCTCCTGAAAATAATTTTATCTGACACCATGGATTTACTTTGTTGAGTACTTTCCTTTGGGTTTGGAAAACACAGATATGATTTGGGAGCATATCCTTAAGGATTCATTAAGGTGTTTGGACAGGCCTTGTCAGGCAGGTCCTGTGAGCTGTGGCCCACTTCCTATTTCTACCTGGGGAAGGGGGTGCAGTGGGTGGGCGATGTAAAGCAAATGGCACATCAGTCCGGTCTTAAAATCTATAGGTCACCTCTTATTTCTGTCTGGGGAATTGTGTGTGTGTGTGTGTGTGTGTGTGTGTGTGTGTGTGTGTGTGTGTCTGTGTGTTGGGGGGTGCTATATAAAGCAGATGGGGCACCAGCAGGGGCTCCAGTGGGAAACTAGACAGATTCTTCCCTCCATCTGCTTCTCTTAGCAGTCGGCTTGCCCAAAGCCCAGTGAAGCAGCAGAAGCAAGTCAGTCCTCTCTGCGGTTGGCTGCCATTGCTGGGGAAGTGGAGGAACTCAGGATGGGGGAGGTGGTGATGGGGTATGGTGAGAGCACACTCAGGAACCAGGCCTGGGTGGCTTCCCTGTGTGTCACTTACAAACTGTGTGACTCTGGGCAGGCAGGCTAACCAGTATCATCAGGAGACTGAGAGTAAGATTGATGTCCGCCTCCTAGGGCTGCCATGAAGATTAAATATCATGCCAGTAAAGTGCTTATTCTTTTGCTTAGCCCGGAATAAGGAATCCAAACTCTGAGTGTCCCTGGACCAACTGTAGAAGGGTTCAAATTGATCTCCTTTCTTCTGTTCTTGTCCCCTTATAATCCTTTCCCACAAGCAACCAGAATGACCTTTAAAAATGCAAAGCAGGCCAGGTGCAGTGGCTCACGTCTGCCAGAGTGCTTTGGAAGGCCAAGGCAGGAGGATCACTTGAGGCCACGAGTTTGAGACCAGCTTGTGCAAAATATTGAGACACCGCCTCTAAATTAAAAAAAAAAAAATTAGCTGGACTTGACAGCATGAGATCTTGTTTCTAAAAAGAAGAAATTAAAAATAAAGGAAACCGTAAAGCATGTCACATCACTTCCCAAAGGCCTCCGATTGCTCTGCCCTCCTATCCTACCTCCAAGCTCCTGTGCTCTGGCCCCATTGGTGATCTGTTTCTCATACACGCTGAGCACGGGTCAGGCCCTAGGATCTTGCCCTTGCCATTACTCTTGCCTGGACAACGTTCTGCCCTTGACCTCTGCATGGCTGACTTCTTCCTGAGAGGGGCCTCCACAACAAAAAGAGCTTCCTGGTCTCAGTCTGTTGTACCAACCTGTTTTGCTTTTATTCCTCCCTGAAAATATCCTGTTTATTTATTGTTTCTCATATGTCATATGTGTTCCACTCTACGCCTGCCCCCCCCCTTAGAATGCAAGGTCCTAATGTGTTCTTGCCTTTTTTTTTTTGACAACTCTGTCCCCAAAATCTTGAATTGCGTTTAGCACCTGGTAGGTATTTAGTAAATTGTGGTTGATTCAATGAAAGAATGAATGTGTCTTGTCCTGTTCATTTTCAACCTAGCCTTTTCAAAGTCTAGCTCAAGACTAAACTCCCCTATGAGGGCATTTCAGACTATCTCAATTTTCAGGAACGTCTTTTTTCCAATGAATCCAGGAGTCACTTGGAATATGTTCCATTCACTTCCCTCTTAGCTTTTGTGTCACCAAACAGAGTTGATGATGTCTCTCCTCCATTATTGTCACAATTCTAGAACATAGAGAAAGAAGAAAAGCCTACACATTTTTTTTTTATGAAGCCAGCATAAAACATGAGGGATATTGATTTGGGGGCTAGAGAGTTGAAGTACTGTATATGTATATTGTCCCCGAAAAAATCTCCATGAAATTTAAAATCTCATGAAATTATCTGTTTCAGATTTTGATAAGATGAAAGGAAAAGTCTTTGGCTTTCCACTGTTGGGAAAAGCAAAAACAAAACAAAACAAAACAAAAAACTATTTGTTTCAGATTCTGTGATGTGAATTTCATAATCCTCTAGAAAAGCAAAGTATTTTACACAACAAAGTGTACCACACAATGAAGACTTGGAGTTGCCAAAAATAACACCAGCATGGTGCCATGTCCTTGACACCCTTCTCAATGATGAGTTTGACTGCATATGTTTATCCATGGCAGCTTAGAGAGCAGTTGACGCCAGCAAAACTGGCTCTTCCCTGCATTCAGCATACAGAAACTGCTTGTCTTAGTTTAACCCTTGGATGTTGGCTTTCAGATATTGGCAATGGATAACTAGCTAGTGGTGATCAGCTACAATTATTTGGCAATTGTATGGTTGGGTGGGAGATTCTTGTGCCACTCGAACTGCTGTGGTAAGGCAAAGACTCAGTCGGAGGACGCTGAAGGAAACTCAAATTTCAAGGCTCTTTGTTGATGGTTGCTAATATATCTTCCCACTCAGGAAGGGCAGAAAGGAAGGGGTCTAGAGAACAGAAAGGTCATGTCCCGTTTATGTCATCGCTTTATTCAAGGGTCATCAGTTCATTCCTTGCTAGTGAAGACATTCATTCATTCACCAACATTATTTTCAAAGAAAAAGATCATTTTGTTCTTAGTCAGAGACTAACTTTCTTTATAACTTTATGATTACCAAAGTAATGCATTGAAAGAATAAAACAGAAGTGTAAAGAAGAAAAAACACATAGCCGGGCTCAGTGGCTCATGCTTGTAATTCTAGCACTTTGGGAGGCAGATGCAGGAGGATTGCTTAAACCTAGGAGTCCGATCAACTTGGGCAACATAGCGAGACCTTGTCTCTACAAAAAAATCAAAAACTTAGCTGCGTGTGGTAGCATGTGCCTGTAGTCCCAGCTGCTTGGGAAGCTGAGGCAGAAGGATTGCCTGAACCCAGGAGGTGAGGCTGCAGTGAGCCTTGCTCATGCTGTTGCATTGTAGCCTGGGCGACAGAATGAGACCCCAACTTAAATAAAAGGCAAACCAAATCAAACCAAACCAAACAACAACAACAACAAAGAACCCCACCATCACTTAAGATAATCATCATTAACATGTTGGATTACAGCTCTCTGAGTTTTCCATGCATTTTTAACTCAGACGTATCTATTCCCTCATTAGTTGACTCTCGAGTCCTAGAACGTATTTTCCCATTTAGCTTCCTCTTCAAATTATCTCGCTCTCTCTTAAAAAAACAAAGAAAAAAACTTTAGTACTATGAGATTTCAGTGATGAATATGACAACTAAGATTTTTAGCCTCATGAACTTTTTCTAGTGAACATGATATAGGCAATCATTAAGAAGTTTTGATCTGGGAATTTTTAATCCAAAACCTTAGAGTTAGCTTTTGCTTTTAACCTTACTTTTTATGTAGTCTGAAAAATTCAATTTTTGTGGAGTCAAATGTGTAGACTCTTTTTCTGTATTCTTTTTGGTGTTCCCATCATGGTTTGACAGCCTTCTTGTGCTTCCAAAATATACACACATATGTCCCTGTTTTCTCCTCATGATGCTGTGGCTTATCTAAATCTTCCATACATCTAGAAATTCCTTTTGATGTAGAAATGAGATCCTAGTATATAACCTATCCTTTTTTTATTGACATAAAATGATACATTTATCATAAACTATATTCTCATAAATATGTTTGAGTTTCTTTCTGGACTTTATTATGTTCAAAATATCGGTCTGTTTATTGATGCACAATGGCATTATTATATTATTTTTGTATATCTTATTGGTAAATATATATATATATATATATTTTTTTTACTCTTCTGTTTTTTGTTCTCCTGGGCATTCTTTGAGATAAACTTTAGAATCATTCTGTTACCTTAAGACATTTTTGACTGCGGATGTAGTGAGTTTATAGATTAATTTCAGAGTGTTTATATCTTTATGTTGTTGCTTCTTTTTATCAAAACAAAATATGCTATTAATTTGTCAGGTCTTCTCTTAATTATATCAGAATTTTAGTGTTTTTTCTTTTCATTTTATTGTCTATTTCTAAAAGTTGTTATTCCTGTTATAAATGGGCTCTTTCTGCAGCACATTTTCTAAGTAACTGTTGTATGAATATAAAAATCTGTTGTTTTTTATACAGGACTTTTGCAATGACCTCCTTATTGAAGTTGCCTATTATTTTTAGTATGTTTTAGTTGGTATTCTTTGGTTTTATAATTTTAAAATTTATGTCATATGCACATTTCCCCCCACCTTTCTGAATCCATTCCTGTTTTTTTGATTAAATGGGATGCTAGTGCATTTAGTAGTATATTTGTAATAATATGGTAACTGAAATACTTATTTTATTTCTAACATTAATGAAAATATGGTAGTTCTAATTTTTAAAATTATTAAACATTATGCTGACTGTTATTTGATGTGAGTTTTCTGCAATACACATAGGAGAGAGGACTGCCCAAAAAACCCCGGAATTACCTTTTGTAGGGCAGGCCCCTTGTAGTATACTCGGAATTTGTTCCTCCAGATCAATCGGTCAATCAAAGTTTTATCTGGAAGTTTTGAAAAGGCTGTGTCATGATTTGTGGAAGAAACATCCCAAGTTATGGCAAACAGATGACTGGTTCTTCCACCATGACAACACACCTGCCTACACCACCCCTGCCCACACCATGCTAAGTGTTCTGCAGTTTTTAACCCAAAACAGTGTGACCCTCGCACCCCACCCTTCCTATTCACCTGATCTTGCCCCATCGACTGATGAAAAATAGTCCTCTAAGGGAAATGTTTTGCCGATGTGGAAGAGGTGAAACAAAAAAACAGCGGAAGCACTAGAAGACATCAAAATTGATGAGTTTAAAAGCTGTTTTGAGCAGTGGAAAAAGCGCCTTGATAGGTGTATTGCATCAAACGGAGAGTACTTTAAAGGTGACTGAAGTTTAAACATGTAAGAATAAATACACAATTTTTCATAAATACATTTCAGAATTTTGGGGAGTCCCTGCTTGTATATATGTATATATATGAATGTGTAATTTTAAGGATGTATTCATTGGAATTTATGTTGATTGTTTAATGTCTCTTGGCATTGATTAAGAAGGTTAAAATCTATTCTAACTTTATAAATGAATTCTAGCCCTTTGCACTTGGAGACATCTCGTGGATCATCTACCAGCAAATCAACTGCACTTTTTTACAAAATAATGAAAAACAAATCACATATAATATATATATAATGCTGGAACCAATTATTCTATTGTCATTATATTTGGCTTATAATTGAATTTTGGACATTGAGGAACTTATTAGTGATAAGAAGTCAAAATTTTATAATTTTCTTACATGTGGTAACATGAGAAATAGTCTCCAGCATGCATTGCAGGTTCACTGATACATGTTGTGCAATAGTAATTTGTTTGATGCCTTCCACCTTGTGTTTTTCTATGCAAGCAGACAATGCAGTCTCGTTTTCTTTCTCCCACATTAATAATGTGTAATTTATTGTTCAGTCTGGGCATCACTGTGAAAGCACTTCACACATTCTCTTTCTACATAGCGCCAGCTGACTTGTTTTTACATTTATCTCAATATATGTTCCATCTCCTTATTTGTTTTTTCATGCAATTTGAATGGAAAACTTCAAGGAAACATATGTTTTTGAAAAATTTGCACTGGCATAATTTTGCCCTGAATAATCACCATCAATCTCTGTATGTCCTCTGAGAGAGAACATCGCGTGCTTTGCTAGATTTACCACGTCCCCTGAGAGGAGACATCCAAGTACAAAGGGCTAGTATTGAATCATTTTCGTGTGATGCTAAATTTTTATTTTAATATTGGATTTCACTTGACAACATTGTTTTGGGATTTGGGTGTAATATTCACAAATAATATTAGTCTATAGTTTTCATTATACATTTCGTCTCTGCCATATGTTGGCAGTTTTATGCTGTCTTCATGAAAAAATTTGGAGACTTTTCTTTTTTTCTTTGTTTCAGAATTGTGGAAATGGTGGAAGAAGTATCATATTGTTAAAGTTTTAAAAGCATGACCCATGATGCCATTGAAACTTTACTTGTTTATGCAGGGTAGGGTGATGATCATGGGTGAAAATTTTCTCTAAGGCTATCGATTACTTCAGACTTTATTTTTGAGTCTATTTTGGCAATTTGATTTTTTAACTGTTTTAGAAAATCATCTTATCCAAAGTTATACAAAATTTTTTTCCAAAGTGTAAAATAAAGATTTTAAAGTAATGATGTCACCCTAAGTTCTATAATCTAACTAAGGTTAATAGCGGTGGGATATTATTTTGTCATCTCTCTATGGATATCTACAGACAAAAGGATGGATAGATGGATATGTAAGTAGGTAGATTGAATAGGAATAGTTTTATAAGAAGTGATTTCTTACATGCACTTTTAAAATAAAATTTAAATTTAGTACAGTATTAATTGTACTTGAATTTAACAGAATAAAAAGAACTTGAAGGAAAAGGGACAGAATTACAGAATTAAAAATAAGATTTTCTTCACTGTTAAAGATATCCATTCTAAAGAATTCTTCCAAGGTTAAAAAAAGGATGTTAAAAGTACTGAAAAATGGGAGTAGTTTTTTTTTTGTTTTTTAATGGAACGACTCAGGTTCAAGTAGTGAAGATAGAGTCTGAGATATGAGCAATGAGGTGTTTAGAATTACATCTCTTTCCATCTCCCATTTTCCTACTTTCCAATTTTTGTTGCTTGTTTTATTTTTCCTTTGTTAGAATTTATTGTTTTTACCTTTTGATTTGCAGCCATAGTTTGCATAGTCAGTGTAAAGCCTATGTTTATATGAGTTCACTGTTCATCATTGTTTCCATATTCCTCATTTTTTTCCCCTCAGTTTCTATATTCCTCATTTTTTTCTTGTGAATCATTCTTGATTGGCTGAATTTTATTGCCAAGAAGTTATCTTCAAAAGGAACTTGTGGGGGTTTTATACCCTGAACTTTTTCATTTTGGAACTGTCTGTGGCCTTTAAACTTGAAAACAAATTCACTAGGTATAATATTTATATATTTCATCGAATTGATGTCAATTTCATATCAATGGTCATTTATTCCCAATTTTCTGTTGTTATAAATAGCATGCCATGAACATTTTTGTGCTCACATATTTTTTTACATTTATGTGACTCTTCCTTTAGGGTAAATCCTAAGAAGTAGAATCTGGGTCAAAGTGTAAATGAACATTAAGTTATTTAGAAGCATACAGTATGCTATACTCTCAGAAATATTATTTCATTTATATTTTTATCAGCAGGGCATCATCATTACCGGTGGTTTTTATTAATTCTTTTAATATGTGCCAATTTAGTAGGCAAAAATACTTTTTTATCTTTAAAATCTATTTCTTAGTAAAGTTTAAGATTTCTTATTTTATAAACTGCCTCTTACAACCAATTCCTGATCAAAACCCCAAGTGCCCATGCCATAAGAGATAAGATAGACAAGTGGGACCTCATCAAACTGACAAGCTTCTGCGAAGCCAAAGAAACCATCAAAAGAGCAGGGAGACAGCCCACAGACTGGGAAAAATATTTGCCAACTGTGTATGTCTGACAAAGGTCTAACATCTAGGATCTGCAAGGAACTCAAATGTGGCAAAAAGAAAAAAACAAACAGCCCTGTTACAAAGTGGACAAAAGATATGAGTAGACACTTCTCAAAGGAAGACATATGAGCAGCCAACAGATACATGAAAAATGCTCAGTCTCAGCAAAGAAATGCAAATTAAAACCACACTGAGATACCATCTAACTCCAGTCAGGATGGCCGTCATCAATAACTCAAAAAAACAACAGATGTTGGAGAGAATGTGGGGAAAAGGGAACACTTCTACACTGTTGGTGGGAGTGTAAACTAGTTCAATCTCTGTGGAAAACAATTTGACGATTCCTAAAAGATCTAAAAATCGACCTTCCATATGACCCTGCAATCTCCCTACTGGAAATATAACCAGAGGAACTCAAATCACTCTTTGAAAAAGATACCTGCACACGTATGTTTATTGCAGCATTGTTCACGATAGCATAAACATGGAACCAACCGTCCTGCCCATTGAAAAAGGACTGGATAAGAAAAATGTGGTACATATACACGATGGAATATTACACAGCCATAAAGAAGGACAAAATTATGAACTTTACAGCAACTTGGATGGACTTAGAGTCTATATTACTCACTGATCTATCAGAGAAACAAAGAACTTATATCACATGTTCTCACTCATAAGCGAACCTTGAACAACTGTTGTAATATTATAAGAAAAGGATTGGCAGTAGTGGGAAATTTCTGGGGGAAAGGGGTGGAATTGACAGTAGTGGGAATCTGACAGGGGAGGGCGGCACACCTCATCAACAAGGGTACCTGCATAACAAACATTTGTATACCTAACCCTGAATTATACCCCACATCTTTAAAATTAAAAATAAAAAATAAAAAAATAAACTGCCTTTTAGTTGTCCTTTACAATTTTTCTGTTGGCAGTGTTGCTGGTATCTTATTGATTTTAAAGAATATTTTGTATATTAAAGATATCAATACTTTTTCATGTATATTAAACATATTCCTCAGTTTGTCTCACTTTTTTGTATTAAAATACTTAACGATCATCAAAGGATGCTAAAACTGTTGGGTAAAAATTTGATGAGAAACAAAATATTTGTATAATCTCAAAGTATCATCCCACAAATTACAAAAGGAAAACTTCTAAGTGGGGAAAGCTGGCAGACAATATCTTACCCAAAGAATCAACATAACATCAATAATAACAGGATATTATTATCCTCCTGATGTAAGGCACCAAGAAGGACACTATATCACTTACATAACATTCTTGCCAAACATATATAACTTGAATTTAATCATGAGAAAATATGAAGGAAACCAAAATTGAGGGGCATTCTGTAAAACAATTAGCCTGTACTCTTTGAATAATCTAAAAAGACACGATAATAACTCAGTGCATAATGTTATTCTGGATTAGATTCTAGACCAGAAAAACATTGCTACAAATGACATTATTGGGACATTGACAAAATTCAAATATGGAATGTAGGTTATATAATAAAACTGTATCAGTATTAGGTTTTCTGATTTTTGTAATTGAACTTTGGTTGTGAAGAAATAAAACATTCAGGGATAAAGGTAACTCATTCTGGAATGGTTCAAAAAATATGATAGGAGAATGCACATATATGTGTGTGTATATGTGAGCATGTGTGTGTGTACTTGTGTGAGAAAGAGAAAGGGACAGAGTGAATGATAATACAAATGTAGTACAATGTTAATTATTGGTAAATCTGGGTGAAGGGTGTATATGAGTGTTTTCTTGTGGCTTCTCTGTAGATTTGATATTATTTCAAAATAAAATGTTAAGAATTCTTTCCCTCTCAAAAAATGTATAAAGTAAAATTTATTGTTTTTTTTCTTTATGGTTTCTAATTTTTATTCCATGCTGAGAACAGCCTTGCTTATCTCAAAATCATAAGTATACGCGCTCATGTTTTCTTTTCCTGGTTCCATTTTTTACATTGAAATCTTTGATTTATCAGGAATTTTGATGTTGAAGCAGGAAAGTGATCCAGATTATTTCCTCCCAATGTCCAGCCAATTTCCCCTCAAGCATTTATTGAATAATTGATCTTTTCTCACTGATGTAAAAGTATATATTAATCATGTACTAAAATTCATATGTATATGTGCATAATATTTCTTTATATCTTCTGGACTTTGTGTTCCTTTGAAATGTCCATTCATGTGTCTTTCAGTACTTATTTACTTGTCCATAATTTTTCTGGCCACTCCTGTTTATTTATTTCTAGATGAATTTCAATACACTTTAACTTGAAGATTATTTGATTTCAGGTAACATAAAAACAAATTCAAAAGGATTTTTTTGGGTGTATACAGCAGTTCATCATATAATTGGAGTAAAAGTAGCACAAGCAGGCCTCAGTAAGGGTAAAAAGTCAAGCAGGATCTGGGTAAACATGGAAGAAATACCTAGACTATCACTTCAGCCCTCTGCCTTAGCTATTCTATGACCTTAGCTATTCTAATCTCCACCCTCAGCTTTAAAGTCTACTACTTAAAATTTTTGGGAGAAATACTTGAACTGGCCATTGACCAACCAATGGATTGGTTCTCCCTGATTCAGGTGCCTGTAAAGGTTATTATGTATTCCAATATGGCTTCTGGTGACCATTTTTGTAAGGGGAAATTCTCAGAAAATGATTATGTGATGTTGGGAGACATCCTAAATAATACCTAGAAATGTTTTTATAATACTGAGTCTTTTTGCCTAAGAACAATGTAGATCTTTCCATTTGTTCAAATCTCTTCTTAAGGCCTTTCATGAATTTTTTTAGTTAAAAAAATTGTTCCTAAATATATATTTAAATATTTTATGATTTTTGTTATTTTAAATGGATTTTTCCATATTATATTTGGTCGAATGATTGACTATTATTTATATATAGAAGTTAGTTTTCATATTTAATTTTAATCAACTGCCCTATTTTATGTTCTAGTTATTTCTAATTGTCAGTTGTTTCTCTTGAGTTTGCTAGGTATAGTGTCATGTTATATGCAAATGAAAACAATTTTGTCTTCTATATTATTATAAAAATGACTATTAAACTGCTTATATTTTATATGCCTATATTTTGTTCTATAAAAATTCTAACATATTTATTTCAATCAGTAAGAAATCAATACATTTATTTTCATTTTGTAAGCCAAGAAAAGAGACAGAACTATTGTGCAACATTTGGGGAGTTTTCACAAAAATGTAAAACAAGATATTGAACTTTTCATTGAACTTAACTGGAAATATTTTTCCAACCAATAAGCTGACCAAATATTCATCCGTCTACTCATGTGTCCATCCATCTACCCATATATCCATCCATCTATTCTTATATCCATCCATCCATCTGTCTGTCCATCTGTCTGTTCAATAAATACTTTTTTGCCTGTTTTATACCATAGATCCTTGTGGATACGGCAAGAAAGGCATTGTCCGTGTCCATAAAGATTTGTCAATGTTTTTTAGCCATTGGCTATTCTGAAATCTTCATGGTTCTCAAGATTTTCTATTTGTCTTTGCAGCTCAGGGAGCCAACGGGACTCTGGAGAACCCAGCTCTTGATACAAGTCTGTTGGAGGAGTTCTTGGGCAATGACTTTGATTTTGGGGTCTTGTAAGTGATGGGAGCACTGCTCTCCATTTGATGTTTTAAAAATTATGCACTAATTAAATGACTTAGGATGTGTTCCCTCCTCTTCTGTTTTCCAAAGGAGCATGGGTAGAATTGATAATATTTCTTCTGTGAATCTTTGAGTAATTCCACCAGTGCAGCCACCTAGTCCTGGAGGGTTGGAGGGAAGTTCCAACTGCTCTTCGCCTCCACCCCCCAAGTCAACATCTTTAATAGATATGGAGCTATTCAGTTAGCTATTGGTAGTTATCAGCTCGGGCAGTTTGTGTCTTTCAGTGAATTTGTTCATTTTCATCTAAGTTGTCAAATTCATTGGCATAAAGTTCTTTATATTTCCTTATTATGCTTTTAATGTCTGTAGGATCTATAGTGATGATCTATGAGTTATTCTTGAGCTCATAATTTGTGTCTTCTTTTTCTGGATCAATCTGGCAAGAGGTTTATAAGTTTTCTTAATCTTTCAAAGAACCAGATTTTGGTTAAATTTTTTTTCTTATTTGACTTTTTGTTTTCTAGTTCAATGATTTCTGCTCTTATTTTCTGATATTAATATAGCCACTCTAGTTTTCTTTTTATTTTTAATTTACATAGAGTTCATTTTTTGGTATGAAGTTCTATGAGTTTGACAAATTCATAGAATCATAAAACCCCTGCCATGGTTAAGACACACAGCACTTCTTTCACCTGAAAAATTTCCCTTATGCTGTTCATTTGTGGTCAAACTCACCATCCACTTTTGGGACCTAGTAACCACTGCCCTGTTCTTTGACCCTATAGTTTTGATTTTTTACAGAATGTCACATAAGTAAAACCATGCAATATATAACTTTTTGAGTCTACCTTCTTTCACTTAGCGTAATGTCTTTGATTAATATTTCATTCCTTTTTATTGCTGAGAAGGACACTTTTAAGTGGTTATGACATAGTTTGCTTATTCATTCACCTGTTCAAGAACATTTAAATTATTTCCATTTTTGGCAATTATGAGTAATGTTTCTATAAATATTCATGTACGGGTTTTTGTGTGATTGAGAGCTTCAATTTTTCTAGGTAAATACTTAGGAAAAAGAATGTTGGGTCATGTTTTAAGAGTAACTGTAAAAATTGTCAAATTTTCTGGAGTGGCTATATCATTTTTTATTGCTAGCAAAACCAATTCTTAGTGTTATGATTTTTAATAACTTTATTGTAGCCATTTGAATGGGTTTTTTAGTAGTATCTCATGTTTTAATGTGCATTTTTCTAATGATTAATGATGACCAACGTGTTTGTTTGCCATTAATACATCTTCTTTGGTGAAGTGTCTATTCAAATCTTTTGCTCATTTTTAAAAATTTCTTATCTTTGAGTTTAGAAACAATTTTAAATATTTTGGATATAAGAATTTTATTGGATAAGTTATTTGTGAATATTTTTCTCTTAGTTAATAACTTATGTTTTTGTTCTCTTAACAGTGTCTTTTTTAGAGACAAAGCTTAAATTTTGATGCTATCCAATTTACTGAATTTTTCTTATATGGTTTGTGCTTTATACCTAAAAAATATAGATTTTAACTAATGCAAATTTCCAAAGATTTTTCTCCTAAAAGTTTGAGAGTTTTACATTTAGGTCCATAATCCATATTGTATAAGATTTGAGAGATGGGTTGAGATTAATTTCTTTGTATATGGATGCCTAATTATTCCAGAATCATTTGTTGAATAGCCTTTCTTCATTAAATAGCTTTTGCATAATTTTTAAAAAATCAATTGACTACACATATGTGGGTCTATTTCTAGACTATCTATTCTATTCATTGATCTATGTGCCTGCCATTTTGCCAATATCACAGTATCTTGATTACTGTACATTAGGTATTTTATAATAAGTCCTAAAATCATATGGTATGAGCCTTCCAAATTTGTCTTGTTTTCAAAATTGTTTGTTCATTCTGTTTCCTTTGACTTCCCATATAAATAGGATTATCTTGCCGATAGCTAAACAATCCTCCTATAATTTCGGTTAAAATTGTATTATCTAGAGATCTATTGAAGGAGACTTGACTTCCCAACAAAATCAAGCCTTCCAATCCATGAACATGGTATATCTCTATTTATTTAGGATTTCTTTAATAATCCTCAACATGCAAACCCTGCAAATATTTTGATAGATTTACATCTAAGCATTTAATATTCTTCTTTGAACACATGTGTGTTCTTTTTTTCAAATTTTAGTTCCAATTATTCATCACTAGTATTTAGAAATATTGCTTTTTATATATTGGGCTTGGGTTCTGCAATCTTAATAACCATTTATTAGTTCTAAGGGTTTTTTGGGGGTAGATTTCTTGGGATTTTCTACGTTGACAGTCATGTCATCTATAAATTGGGACAGTCTATATATTTCTTTTCAAACTGTACACATTTTGACACTTTTTCTTGCCTTATTGAACTGGGTAAGGCTCTGAATATTATATTAAATAGAGAAGTAATGAAAATGACCATACTTCTCTTATTCCTGATCTTAGAAGGCAAGTATTCAGTTTATTGTTATTATTATTAATTAATTAATTAATTTTTTTTTTAGAAAGTAGGATTTATTGAGAGGACAAAAGTTCCCACAGTAGGAGGGGACCTGAGGGGTTTGCCAATTTTTTATTATTAAGTAGGATATTAGCTGTAAGATTTTTGCAATGCTCTTTGCTTGCATTAGAAAGTTCTCTTCTTCTAGTTTGCTGAGAATGCTTATTATAAATGGATACTGAATTTTGTCAAATATATTTTCTGTATTTATTGATTATATATTTTTTCCTATCTGTTAATATAATGGTTAACTTTGCTTAATTTTTGACTATTAAACTGCCTTATGTTCATGAGGTAAATGTCAGTTAATTGTGATGCATTATCTTTTGATATATTGCTGGATTCAATTTGGTAAAATTTTGTTGAGTCTTTTGCATCTATGTTCATGAGAATATTGGTCTAAAGTTCTCTTTTCTTAAGTTGCATTTTTCTGGCTTTGGTACCACAGCAAGTATAACCTCCTAAAATTAGGTGGAAAGTGCTCTCTCTTCTTAAATTCTCTGAATAAGATAGTGTAGAATTTATTTCTTGTTTAAATGTTTGATAGAACTCATCAGCAAAACCATCTGTGTCTTTAGTTTGCTGTGTTGGAAGGTATTAAACACAAATACATTTACTAAGTAGATTCAGGACTATTCATGTATTCCTTATTATCCTTTTAATCTATGAAGAATCTGTAGTGATGCTCCCTTTTGTGTTCCTCATATTAGTAACTAGTTCCTTTTATTCTTTTATTCTTGATTAATCTGGTTGGACATTTATCAGTTTTGTTGATTGTTTCAAATAAGTAGCTTTTGATTTTATTGATTTTCTCTATTGTGTTTGTTTTCAGTTTCACAGATTTCTATGTTATCTATATTATTTTGTTCCTCTTATGTTTCTAGTTCCTTAGAGTGGAAAGTTATTTCTTGATCTGTTTTCTGACTTAAGCACTCGGTGCTATATATTTCCTTCTGTCTGGGGTTTTAGCTGCCTTCCTCAGTTTTTGATATGTTATATATTTTTTTAGTTCAAAATATTTTCTAACTTCCCTTGAGAATTTTATTTTTTAGTTCCTTTGATTCATGGACTGCTAGAATTGTACTGTTTAATTTTCAAATATTTGAGAATTTCCCATATATTTTTCTGTGACTGATTTCTAGTTTAATTCCATTAGGGACAGAGAAGATACTTTGTGGAATTCTAATTTTTAAAATTCCGTTAAGATTTACTTAATGACCCAGGATGTAATCTATTTTGGTGAATGTTCCATGTGCACTTGAAAGGATGTTCATTCTGCTATTGGATGAAGTGTCCTATTAATGCCAGTTATGTCAAGCTGGTTGACGTTGTGCAGGTCCTCTTATCCTTGCTGATATTTTTCTACATCTTTTATTTATAACAGTGACAGGAATATTGAAGTCTTCAAGTATGATATGGATTTGTCTATCTCTCCAGTTCTATTGAGACTTGTTTCATGTATTGAAGAGCTGTGTGGTTAGGTATGTGCAAGCACATCTAGTACTATTTTGTCTTTCTGGTGAATTCATCTTTTTTTTATCAAAGAGTGATATTCCTCTTTATCCCCCTTTCCTTGTTCTGAAACTTATTTTGTCTGATATTAATCTAGCCACTCCAGTTCTCTTTTGATTAGTGTTTGTGTAGTATATCTTTTTGCCGTCCTTTAATTTTCATCATTAAAATTTTTATATCACTAAATATAAAGTAGGTTGCTTTTATTCAGCATTTCATTGGTATTCTTTTTCCTATCTAATTTAATAATTATGTTTCTGCTTTGATGATTTATAGTAAACATAATTATTGATATGTTTGGATTTAGGTTTTTTTTAAGTTTGTTCATTCTTCTATTTTTGGACTCCTTTTCCCCCTTTCTTGCCTTCTTTTGAATTGTGTGAACATTTTTAGTATTTTATTTTAATTTATTGATTACCTTTTAAACTCTCTATATAGTTTTTTTAAGCAATAACTCCAGGGGATTTAATCTACATATCTAGTTTTTCACAGTCAGTTTAGAGATATTTTACTTCATGTGAAACGCAGAAACTTTGCAACCATAAAGTTCCCATTACCCTCTCCTTTTAATAGTGTTTCTGTCATGTGTATTGCATCTATGAGACAATGCTATAATATTTGATTTTAACATTCAAATGTATGTTAAAGAACTTAAGACAAGAAAAATAGGCTATTATATTGTACCAAGCATTTATTTTTGTTGGAGTTCTTCATTCGGGAAGTTTCATGTTTCTTTCTGGTATCATTTTTCTTCTACCTTTGGAACTCCTCTTATCATTTATTCTAGAGCAGATCTATTGGTGATGGATTTTCTTAGCTTTCCCCCCACTAAAAATCTTTATTTTACCTTCATTCTTAAAGTATATATTTTTTACCACATATAGAATTCTTGATTGATGGGGTTCCCCCTCAGCACCTAAAAAAGATTGACCCCCCCCTTTATTCTGACCTCCACAGCTTCTAATAAGAATTAAACAGTTATTTGAATTGTTGTTCCCATGTATGTAATATGTCACTTTTCTACTGCTGCAAGATATTTTCTTCATCTTTGTTGTTCAGCAGTTTGCTTACGGGCATGGGCATGGTTTTCTTTGAGATTTGCTCAAATTTGAATATATAAATTTATGTTTTTCACTACATCTGGGAAATTTTAGGCATTTTTTTCACATTTATTTTTCTGTATCAATGTTTGTCTTTTTTTTTCTCTTTAGAACTCCCAAAATACAAATGTTAGATCTTTTACATTGTCTCTGATTCACTGAGGCATGGCTCATTTTTTTTTCAATCTTTTTTCTCTCTGTTGTCCATGTTGGATAATTTCTACTGATCTGACTTAATGTTCACTAGCCCTTTTCTGTCACTATCAATTCCATTCTGTTATTGAGCCCACCACAGCATACCTGCAAATGTCCCTGCCTACCAAGACAGAGAGTGGAACCAGGCCTGAATTCTCAATAGTAATGGGGAAACCTATATGCAGGCTCTTATTGCTCTTTGTCAACAGAAACATCCTTGGCAACAAACTGTGGGAAGAAAGAAAGTTCAATATTTTTCAAGGAATATACACACATATGCATACAGACACACAGAGCTAGTTGGTTGCCAAGGAATACACACATACACACACACACATACACACACACACACACAGCTAGTGGATTGCCAAATGTCTGAGCCCACATTCTGAGCTGACTGTTCTGTCCTAGGCAATACGTGGACTGAACCCAGATGTGAATTGCCCTTATGCCTGCTCTCACATTCCTCGTACTACAAACAAGTATGAATTGTGGGCAATGGAAAATGTATCTTTATTTTTTCTGTTCTGGAAACAACCAGCTAGAAATTGTCTAATCTCTCTCCCCTAAGTGTCTTCTCCTTGAGTGAAGGTTTAGCTGATTCCACCAAGTTCTGTTTAATCATCTAGACCACTTTTATAACTACAGAAAGATTCTTAGCTGTTTGAAGGGAAAGGTGAACAAATGTCTTACTCGAAGGCTGCTTTTTATAGGGGTGGAAAGTTGTAATATTCTTCACGCATTCTAAGAGACACAGCCAAGACTCCTATAACAAAAGACAGGTTAATAAGAGAAAAGCATACAAAATTGACTTTAATAAAAATTTTGTGTAACATAGAAGCCTTTGGAAATGCAGACTTAAAGACTGAGAGCAACTGACTATTTTTATCTTTATGCTTAGATTTGGTGAAGGATGAAGAGCTGGGTAGAAATGTGAGTGGACAAAAGGGTATGATCTAATGGTACTAGACTGAGGGGGAAAACCCAGCAAGGCAAGATAAATGTTCAGGTTCTTCTTGACTTCTCTGTGTAGCATTGCTTCCTCCCAGTTAGGGAGTAGGACCCTCTGGAATGAAGAAGATCTTAAAGAAAGAAGAGAGAGAGTGACCTTTCTGGACTTTATGGCATGCTTTGGGCATCAGGAGTTCTAGTTTCTATGACTCACCTTGGGGAAGAAGAATTCTGATTTCTATGGCTTGCTTTGGAGGAGAAAGAGGAGTGGGAGATAGGAGAAGGTCAGAGAGATTTTGCTTCTGAGGTCCCTTTAATCTCATTCATTTCAAAGTACTCAGCATGCCAAGGTATCATGCTTTGGTGTGTTGTTTTCTGAGCTACCTGGAGGGTCTGAAATCTATCATATGATTTTAGTCTCTATGATAATAATGGTTCCTTCCTGTAAGACCAGAGATGTCTACCTATAGTCTCTTGCTGTGGAGATTCTGGCCTGGTTTGCCCAGTAGGATTCACCCTCCTCACTCACCTTTGAGGATGAGTGTGAAGGTAGGGGTTGTAAGTGAGGGAGAGAGGAAGTTAATATCGTTGAGTATTTACCAAGTATTGAGTGTTTTCCTTTGACCTTTACATACTCACTTACTTCACTGCATGTCTAATGTAACATATCTCATTCCCTTAACAACTCTGCCAAATGAGTATATTATCTATATTTTACAAATGAGGAGGCTGAGGTACAGAGAAGTTAAGTAACTCTCCCTAAGGCAATAAGCGGCAAAACTGAGACTAAAGTCTGCCTGGCTCTAGAACACATGCCCTTTCGTCGACATGAAGCTTTGGGGTTAATTGATATTTTAGGGGATGTTGGGAGGCATGTGAAGCTCAGGGAAACATATTAAATGTCTCTAAAATTATCTACTAAAACGTGTGACTCAGAACAGATCTGAACCATGGCTTGTAAGGAGAGTTCACATTTAAAGAAAAGCTCATGATCAGATAACCTGTTATTACTTGATTTTAAAAAATGCTCAGATACCTGCAGCTGAGTGGGGCTGCAATAAAAATCGGATCAAGCACAAGCAGAAACAGGTCTAGCTTATGACTGCAGGGAGGTTGGGCTGGTTCAGTGATCACTACATCTGTACAACCTGTTCAAATATTCCAAGTTTGGAGTATTTCTAAACATCAGGCTCTTTATGCAGGTTAGTTGCGTTTCTCACAGCAGCCCTGGGATGTAGGTTTTCTTGCCTGGGGGAGTAAAACTGGAGTTCAGACCTGGACTTATTACAAACCATGAACAGCTTCCCCTCTATGATATTGCCTACGAATTGTGTCTTCAATTGTGACAACTCTTTATCGAAATGGCCACTAGACTGCAACATTGCTGAGAGATTAAATCTCATAGGCAGGTTTTCAGATCTCAAAGAAATTAAAACATGGAATTAGTGGCTTTGTTATGAAAACTTCCCTTAAATGATCTATGGAAAACTTGTCCCATGAGATGCTGTGGGGAAAAAATAAAAGTTCCACAATCAATAAATGAGCTTTTGATTCACTGGCTTACACAAAATTAAATGAGTGTCTTTACTGTAGGACTTCTTAGAGCCTTGGATGTACTAACGAGCAACAGGAGAAGGGAAATGGTATGCAATGTTCCTCAAGCTTATTTGACCTTATTTGGCCTACTGGGAGGGATGTACTTATGTACGAGGAATGTATGTAGAACTGGGGCCAGTTCTGTCAGCATGTGAAGGTTTCTTTAGATTGACCTTCATTTTTTAAATTGTGTGGTAAGATGCAGGATAGCTGTCTGCCTTGGGGAGCAAGCTGAGGTCCTCTCTGATTTCCAAGGTTAGCCAGCCAGGTACCTGCTAGGTAAATGGGTAAGTTGTGATGGTGTGACATACTGGGAAATGTCCAAACATGGAATGCTGCATGGAGAGAGAGAGAGCTGAAAATGCGGGGAACAGCATAAAACCCCGAGGTTGCAGTGAAAAAGGACAAGAAGTGTGTGTGTGTGTGTGTGTGTGTGTGTGTGTGTGTGTGTGTGTAGAGTCTCTGGAAAAGAGACTAGTGAATCTTCAAGACAGGCTTTGTTTCCTTGAGAAATGTCAAAAGGTTTACCTGCTTTCTTTACTCAAAATAGGACCTAGGGAACAGCAGCACTGGAATCACCTCGGAGCTAGAAACGTGACATCTTACGCTTTGTCCAATTAAACTTTTTTTTTTTTGAGTCAGTCTTACTCTGTCATTCAGGCTGGAGTGCAGTGGTATGATCACAATGCTCACGGTTCACAGCAACCTCTGGGCTCAGGTGATCCGTCTCAGCATTCTGAGTAGTCAGGACAATAGGCGTGTGCCACTGTCTGTTTTTTTTTTTTTTTTTTTGTGAAGATGAGGTCCTGCTATGTTACCCAGGCTGGTCTCAAACTCCTAGGCTCAGGTAATCTGCCTGCTTCGGCCTCCCAAAGTGCTGGGATTACAGGAGTGAGCCACCATGCCTGGCCTGGCCTAAATCAATCAATCTGTCTATCTATTTATCTATCTATCTATCTATCTATCTATCTATCTACCTACTACCTACCAGAATTCCTGTGGATTTCATATCCACATGACAGTTTGAGAAGCCCTGCTTTTGATCATATAAACATGCCTTCTTCCCCACCACCTCCCAAGTTCCAAACCAAATAATACAATTTGGTTTGAGTAAGTGTGCTCAGGGGTTGTAGATATTATTATGAACTTTAGACTGGCCTTGAGGTTCCGCATATGGAGTAGGAGGGAACTGGTCGAGGACACTGATGCTTGAATAGGTGACTTCACAGGAAGGGGGCTTAGAGACACATTTGATCTGCCAAGGAATCAACTCCAGGTTTCATTTTATTTTATTCTAATGGTTGAGCTTAAGCATCTAATATTCTGCTTTTAACATAGGACTTGGTTTATTGGGGTTGGATGGCTAGATGAGTTAGGGGTCAATGACCAGCTGTGTGTCTCAGTTGTGTCCTCAATAGCTTGAGGCTGATAAGCTTTTCCCTGCAATGTTGCAAAAGGGAGTGAGGTGATACATGCAATTCCGCGAGAAGAGCTCATTAAAGGCTCTTTGAGTTCACTGACTGGCTTGACTTCTGGGTTCAAACTAATGTAATAAGAGAAAGCCCATAGAGGAAAAATGAAGCAGAATGTTACCCGATACTCCTTGATTCTAAGGGTATTTGTGCAAAATGAAATAGCCTGTAATGATTAATTTGATTAGGACAGTCTGCATTGAAAATATCTTGTTACTTAGAGGATAAACACTGGAGGGAGACCACCTGACTCCAGTTTGACCAACCGCCAGATGAATGATCTCGGGTCAATAATTTAATTCCATCAAGCCTCGGTTTCATTGTTTGTGGATTGGGACACATGAGGGTTATAGAGATGAGATGAGATGAGATAATACTTGCGAAGGGTTAGCATGGTTCCTGGCCCACAGCAGGTTCCATGTCGAAAGCAGCAGAGGAGGGCATGTGATTAGGTCCGCACAGTTTGCCAGCCCATGGCTGGAGGGGAAGAGTGGTTTCTTCCTTGCCTTGTTTCTTGCAGTCCTATCATGAAATGGGTTTCTGTTTTTGTGTGTTTGTTTTGTTTTTTGAGTCAGAGTCCCACTCTCTTGCCCAGTCTGGAGTGCAGTAGCACAATTGCAGCTCCCTGTAGCCTCAACCTCCTGGGCTCAAGTGATCCTCCTGCCTCAGCTTCCCAAGTACCTGGGACCACAGATGTGTGCCACCACGCTCAGTTATTATTATTATTATTATTTACTTTTTGTTGCGATGATATCTTGCTATGTTGCCCAGACTGAAATGGTTTTCTTAGGCAACTGTACCCAATGATGACATTTCTGCCAAGGCCCTTTCCCATCCCACCTTCTAGGCAGTGGCTACAAACCTAACAAAGCATGATGAAGTATTTATTAAGTGCCCACCACACTGTCACATAAGTATAGAGTATTATGACATGTTCTTAATGTGAAAGTCCATGTGAAAAGATAGATCATTCACATGAAAAATTAGATGAAATACCTTCTACAACAACTATGTTTATAGCTGGGGCTGGGGTACCATAGTGAACAAAACAAGTAAAATCTCTTCCAATAGTTTACTAAGAATGGTGTGGGGGGATCAGAGCATCCAGGCATTTTCCTCAGAATTAGTGAGGCATAATGATAATTTAAACAAAGCAGACTGACAACTATCACAGAAACAAAGAACTGAATGCCACATGTCCTCACTCATAAGTGGGTCCTGATCACTGTCACATGAGCACAAGAGTGGGATCAACAGATGCTGAACACTGCCAGGGCGGGGAGGGGATGAGGAGGGAGGGGTCACATGGCAGCTACCATTTCAGATTGGGTGGCTAGGAAAACTCTCTTTTGTTATATGAATTTTTAAAATGTTTTTAATTTTAGAGTTGTGGGGTCCAAGTGAGGATTACTACAGAGGTAGTAGTGGGTCCTGGTCCACTATCAGGGGAGAGAAGGCCCACCAGGAGCCCCAAATTCACCTGCATGCAACTTTCTTATGTAGTAAACCTTCACTTGGACCCCACAATTCTAAATAAAATAAATA
>CAUYQG010177421.1:0-12021 GCA_963574415.1 Tarsius wallacei
CAAAATTCCCATATTTAGTGAAAATATCCTTCAAAAGTAAAGAAAAAATGAAGATATTTTTCAATGAACAAAAATTGATGAGTTTGTCATAAGAAAATCTCTACCTTAAGAAATGTCAAATGATTTTCATGCTAAAGGAAATGATACTGGAAAAAAATTCATCTCTACAAGAAGAAATGCAGAGTACTATAAGAGGCATGTTATCTTCCCCTTCTTCTCTTAACTTATTTTAAAATAGTAAGCTATTTAAAGTCAAAAGTTTAAAACTACATCATGAAATTTAGAATGTACATAGATATAATAGTCATAACAACAAAAATAAAAGAATGAATAATGGGGAAATGGAACTATACTATCACAAAGTTCTTAGTTTGTATAAAGTGGTACAATATTAAATTAAGATAGAATGTGATAAATTAAGAATGCATGTTATAATTTCTAAAGAAAAAACTTAAAAATACTGAGAAGTAAAAATAAATGTCAATAGAGAAATATATATGCAATGCTATAAATTTATATGCAATGCATGAAAGAAGAAACAGATAATTAAGAAAAGATAGGGACAAATGGAAAAAAAATAGCAAAAGGGTACATCTAAATTTAATCATGCCAATACTTACATAAAATGTGAATGGACTAAAGGTTTCAACTAAAAAACAAAGACACTCCATAATAAAATAGGGTCAACTTGTCAGCAAGATACAATAATAAGAAATGTTCATTATCAAAATACATTTTAAAAAACTGACAAAACTAAAAAAATGTAAATCCACAATAACTGTCTTACATTTTAACTTTTTTGTATAATTAATAGAACATCTTGAAATCTCACTAGACAAAAAATTAATAAAGATATTATTGAACAACACTATTAGCAAATGACCTAATTAGTATTTATAAAACAGTATGCCCAACTACATAATACATATTATTTTCAAGTTTACATGGAACACTCACCATGATAAACATTATGCAGCATTATAAAACTATCTCAATAAATTTTAAAAGATTAAAATCATACACAGTAAGTCCTCTGAGACTAAGGAAATTAATAGAAATCAATGACAATATATAGCTAGAAGATGGAAAGGAGAATTACAAGTATGGAAAGTGGGAAAGGTCAGACTTGAGGTACTGGATAAGAATTGGGAATATCAGTATGAACTCATTAATTTTAATACATATAGAGATAAATATAGAAATAAATATAAGAATAAGGATATATACCTATAGGAGTGTGTGTGTGTGTGTGTGTCTCCCTGTCCTAGTTTAGTCTCCTTTCAGGAGACTGAAAGGACCCAGAAGCAAGGAGCATACCTAACTCCCAGATCTTAACTTATGATTACAGGGTTTCTCCGGGGAAAAAAAAAGCTATTCTAGCACTGGGGCAGGGATGAGCCTACAACATTTTATTGCTCCAGAAAGCAAGGAAGTACTCAGAGAATGATAGAAACATGTCAAAAGACATGGAAACCACTGGCAACATCTAGGAAAATGTGTGCATCCAAATAAGTAATCTTAGTAGTAGATTACATAACCCTTTGAAAAATTAAAATCCATTAGTACATTCTGACATAAATGAATAAATGAATGAGGTTGAAGGGAAAGCTCTTCCTTATAGTGGAACGCCAACTAATAAATATAGAAGAAAAAATAAAGTTAGAAAAGAATTAAGGAGCACTAAAATTAGTGGATGAACGTCTGATGAGAAAGAAGAAAATTACTGTGATGAATGCTGTGATGTTCCTCTCAGGCCCTATTTAAGAAATTACTTTTTACCCCTGGTTGTTATTAGGACTGTGAGGAGGCCTGCTCTCAGCTGTCAATTAGTCTCCTTTGGAAACTACCTCAACTGAAGGGACTATCTCTTCCAAGGTCATGTCTTTTTCCTGGGGCACCTGACAACTAATGCCTAATCAGTGCAAGGATTTAAAAACCCAGTCCTCTGGCTGCAACTCAAGAATATCTCGTAGGATCTGCTGAGGCTTTATTTGATACTACAGTGCGGTTCAACTTCTCTCTGTCCAAGCCTGCAGCCTTCTCTTCCTATAGGCATTATACTAAAAGCACTCTGTCAAATCTTTTGCATACTGATCTCCATTTCAGATTCTGTTCCTCAGAGAATTTAACCTATACATTTACATATTCTCAAAGCATACATTATTTCTTAATTACAGAGGTAAAATCATTAACTTTATAATGAAGAAACTTGGTAAACATGAACTTAACCAAGTTAATAACCAATATTGGAATTAAATAGACATTATATGCCTCCTGATATGATGCACCAAGGATACAAGATCACTTCAGAGGTATTGTTGCTCCCAAAAAATGTTAAAAAGAAAAAGAAAAGAAGCCTGAATGTAATCACAAAGTAGCATCTACTCATCAACCAAATCCAATATTCTAAGAATGACTGACCTGTGTTCTTCAGAAATGTCAAGGTCAAAAAAGTCAAAGAAAACCTGATAAAGCATTTTAGATTAAAGGATACTAAAGAGATGTGGCAACTAAATGCATAATCTTGGACTGGAAGTGATAGGATACACACACACACACACACACACACACACATACACACACACACACACACTTTGAATAAAGGGATAATTGACAAAATTTAGAAGGAACTGTGAATTAGATAACAATGTTAACCAATGTTATTTACCTTATTTCAATAATTGTACTAGATTATTTCAGAATTTAAGCACCAAGTGTCTCTACTAGAGCAAAGGGAATAAAAGGTATACAGGAATTTTCTGTACTACTTTTTCTATTTTACGTAACTTTTAAATTGTATCATAATAAAAGGTTACCTAAAAGTAAATATCCCAAGCTTGTTGAATTTCCTTTTAAACTTATTTTCCATTCTTGCATTACACCTTCATGAGACTAGTTTCCCTATTATGGTGATATTAAAACAAAATATAAAGACAGTTTAGATGCCTATGATCCCCTGTGTGGAATAGAATTAATACTCTACCCCAGATTAGACAAGGCAACAAACAAGAAGCAAACTCATTTGTCACATTCAAACTTTTAATATTAATATGTATTATGTTCACTTAAAGTGTGCATAAAGGCATTTAATATGTGGGAATCACCGTTTAATTCAATTCTTAGTTTACCTATGATTGTAGAATAAAAAAAAGTTACTAGTGCTTCTATCTATATAGAAACGCATTCAATAAACAACATTTAACATTTTTGTAATCACTTTTTCCTCTTTTGTTTATTCTTATTATATTTACTAAAATGTAATTTATAACTGTTGGACCTAATCATTAGAAATTGGAACTTGTATCTTTGCCTTTGTGGGTTTTTATTTCAATTGAGAGGGAAGGTGCAAAGTTCTTTCTTAACAATCAGAGGGAGAAGCCACTCACTCCCCAACCCAGGAGGGCATTAACCTATTCATGAGGAGTCCACCCCCGGAATCCAAATACCTCCCATTAGGCCCCACCTCCAACAATTTTAACATGAGGTTTGGAGAGACAAACATACAGACTATGGCAGAGATCAAATGCATGGATTTAATCTCTGAAACAATCAGCTACCCTAACTCACAGAGAAATCGTTGAAGATCATAGACTGTACACATAACCTCTGTAGTTACCTCACATACACTGTATCTAATCACTTAGCTCAGTATTTGGGGGCTGGGGAGAGTGGGGCACTATTAGGAGATTGAAATCAGGCATTCCAAATCTACATAAAAATTTCTTTTCAATTTTGTTTAACTAGAAAAAATTGTTCTCAATTGTTTTCATTGAAAGCCTTAAGTTTCCTATCTCTAGCTGTACTATGCTGTTAGGACTTTCTTGGCAAGTTAAAGGAATACAATTTCTTTTCTCTTCTAAAAGTTACCAAGCCCAGACATGTGACACCAATGAAAGAACAAAGCAACAAGAACATTGATTAAGTAAATTGATTGAAGAAATACTGCTGAAAAAACTACCCAATGCTTGGAAACAGGTGAAAGAGATTTCTAGGCATCCCTTCAGTGGAGTGTGGGCATTGTCTAATGAACATTCTGGGTATTATCTGATTCTATAGGAACGTGCACCTGTGATGGAATTTCTCCCACCAGTTTGTTTTACAACCTTGAAAGAGTAAAGTAATAGAAAACTTGTGGCTATGCAATTGATTCCATTTGTCAGCAATGCAAATTATTCCTGTTCACAGTAATGCAAATTAACTTTCTCCAGGAGAGAATATAACTCTAATTCTCATTTGAACCAGTCTTAACATCTTACTGATCTTTCATTTAATTGAGTTGAATATAATCTTTTATTCATGTGTAATTTTTATTTGTGTGTCATGTATTTAATCTTTTAAAAAAATTACACCTAGCAATGCTATGAGGTAATAGGTGTTTTCTCCAAGGAAACCAAAGAGGAAGCAAGTCAAAGATGAGGGAGATGTGACACTTTTAGCAGGTATTAAAAACTTCCCTGTGGAGAAGTCAGACTTGGCATAGAAGCTGAAACAGCCTAAGTATGTGTTGATGAAAGTCCCCGCTGAAAGGTACCTATAGAAACCTAGAAGAAACTTAGCTTATTCTTTAGTCTATTTGCCTCAGCATAGCCGTTAGAAAGCGTGCAGATATTCTACTGCAGAACAAGTATTCCCCCTAGGCAAATCTCCTTCAGATGCAAGACCAGGACAGCTGAACCATTCATGGTTTAGCATAATAATCTCTAGTAAACTTTTAGGCTCCTTGTCAAAGGTCACCCTTTGACTAGCCAAAGTCGTAAAAATAATATGACCACCCCACCTTTGGTCAAGGAATTTGTGAGTTGCAATGTATGAAATTGTGAATTGCAAATGTCTAACAAGTCTCTTGCAGAACCCCCCCCCCCCCAGGTAACCCTACGTGACACAAAGAAGCCCCACCATGGCAGCAATCATGTGACTAACCCACCCATCTACCTGACATCATCAGTACCTGCACTTGTCTGCCTCCTTGTGATGACATGGAAGCAGACCACGACTCAATCACCTTAATGATCTTCCCCATCAAGGGGAATGGTTAAAAGGACTCAACCACAAGCAACCAGGCGCCATTGCCTTGCTAGAGTCTGGTGTGGCCATGTGCTCTTTGAACCATGGCTGTCGCCATGCTTCCTGGCTTTGGTCCCTCTCACCCACCTTGGGAGGTGAATCTTCTTTCTTCCTTCTCTTTCTCTCTTTAATTTACTTTTTTTACATAGTCAATATGTTTTATTATGATATTGTGGGGTACAGTTAAGGGTTAGGTATACAAATATGCTTCGTTCAGGCACCCTTGTTGATAAGAGGTGTCTTCCGATCCCCAGACAAATATTTACGACCATTAATCCCATCACCCTACCCCTCCCCCCCCATAGTTTCCCATCACTGTCAGTCATTTTCTTATGGTAATACATTGGGTGATCAAGGTCTACTATATGAGTGAGAACATGTGATACTCAGTTCTTTGTTTCTGTGAGAGGTCACTCAGTATTATAGACTCTAGTTCCATCCAGGTTGACATTTGGGTCTTTGCTGACTCTGGAGGGACTGTCCCTCCCAGGGTTAGCCAATTCCTAGAGACAGTCAAGTGTGCTTTCCCAGCCAACCAAAACCCTTATCCCAAACTACTTCCTTTACTCAGACACTATCCACCTGTCCGAATTTCCCCAGGGCTGGGTACCAGACAGCCAGGGACAGCCTTTGTGTCCTTGAGCCTGCCGAAATTGTCAAACTAATCAGTCTTAAGTCTGCTTACCCCGCTTTTCCTGTTTCTTCCTTTGGGTAGAAACTGCAATGAAAGCTCTTGTCCACGTATTCTCTGGCTTCTGCAGTTCTCGGGCTGCACGGTGTGGCCCAGTGTGATGCAGCAAGCCTCTCCCTTTGGGAGCTATGAGTGTAACAATCTATCTTTTTTATACTTGCAAATTTAATTACTTTCGAAAGTATATTCATACCTCCCAATCAATACTTAAGATCCTTTAGTGGTCACTTGCAAACATGTGCAGAGCTGCAACAAATTTGAGTCATCCAAGGTATGTGTTTGCATTGAGATCTAAGATGAAGTTTGGCCTTTTTGTTTCTGCTCTTATTCTGTAAAGCAATGCCCCTTACACTTTTGGGCCACATGTGTTCACATTTTTGTGCCTTTTGTTTGTGATTTCACTACTTAAAATGACCTTCAAACATAGTACTGACATGCTTTCTAAGTGCTCCTAAGTACAAGAAGGCCATGATGTCCCTTGAAGAGAAAATACGTGTGTCTTCTTCTTTTTTTTTTGAGTTGGAGTCTTATTCCGTCACCCAGACTGGAGTGCAGTGGCCGCTGCCGGCCACCGCAGCCTCGACTTGCTGGGCTCCGGCAATCCTTCAGCCTGAGCCTTCCAAGTAGCTGGAACTACAGGCGTGTGCTACCACGCCCGGCTCATTTTTTGATTTGTTGTAGAGACGAGGTCTCGTCAAGTTGCCCAGGCGGGTCTCGAACCTGTGGGCTCAGGCAATTCACTCACCTCAGCCTCCCAAAGCGCTGGGATTACAGGCTGAGCCACCGAGCCTGGCTAATGTCTTCTTTCTTTTTCTTTCCCCTTCCTTCCTTCCTTCCTTCCTTCTCACCCTCCCTCCCTTTCTCCCTCTCTCCCTCCCTCTTTCCCTTTCCTCGTTCCCTCCTTCCTTTCTTTTTAATTTTAACTTCAGGGAGTACCTGTGCAGGTTTGCTATGGGAGGATCTTGTCTGATGGTGAGGTTTGGGCTTCTCTTGAACCCGCTACTGAAATGGTGAGCATGGTATACGATAGGTAGTTTTTCAGGTCTTGCTCCCTTTTCTCCCCTTCTCAGGAGTCCTCCGTGTCTGCTGTTCCCATCTTTATGTCTGTGTGTACACAGTGTTCAGCTCCCACATGTAGGTGAGAACACGGAGTATTTGGTTTTCTGTTTCTGTATTAATTCACTTGAAATAATGGCCTCCAGCTGCATCCATGTTGCTGCAAGGACACTGTTCAGTTCTTTCCTGTGGCTGCATGATAGTCTATGGTGGAAAATACATGAGTTGGATAAGCAGTGTTCAGGCATGAACTATAGTGCTGTTGACCATGGGTTAAATCTTATGAATCAATGATATACATGAAATGATATGTCTTTCAACAGAAACATACATACAACAAAGTTATATATTGACTAATTAATGAAGATGTTATGACCTGAGTCTTGCAGGAATCTAACTGTCTTTCTCCTAGGAGCATTGGTTCAGTATTCCCTAATCCAGCATTTGCGGTGGCTTTGTAGAACATAACTACCATGAATAACAAGAATCAGCATGCCATATGTGTGCTGATGATATCACACTTATTTTTATTTATTCACTGATTTTTTTTTTAAATTTGGGATCTCACTCTGTCACCCAGGCCAGAGTACTGTGCTATAATCACAACTCACTGCAACCTCGACCCCCTGGGCTCAGACAATCTCTCCTCCTCAGCCTCCTGTGTAGCTGAGACTACAGGTGCATGCCACCATACCCAACTAATTTTTTGACTTTTTGTAGAGTCAAGGTCTTTCTATGTTGCCTCAGCTGGTCTCAAACTCCTGGGTTCAAGCAATCCTCTCCCCTTGGCCTCCCACAGTGCTAGGATTTTAGGTGTGAGCCATCATGCCCAGCTTTCATTCATTGATTAATTTACCTATGCATTTTATGGCATCAGCCCTATACATTCACTTCTCAAATGTGATATTATCATGCAGATTTCCACCATGAAAAAGTAAAAGTGTTGCTTAAGTAACATTAGTGATCTGCTCATGTGTAGTGGGGTGCATGGTATGATATTTTGTTGATTTTTTTCTTTATCATAAAGTCTTCATAAGATAGAAGTATTTGGCTGCCTCGCTCTTACCACCAGGAGTGTAGACTCCCTGGCCCTGCAATATCCACACCAGGTGATCCTGAGCATCGGGAGAGTCCCCAAGGTTACTGAGGCCTGCCTGGTCAGGAGTGGAAGAATTGGCGAGCAGTAACTGCGCTTAATGTTGCTGGCCTGAATGAAAATGGTGAGAATTTCTGGGTGCAGCCTGACTTTTCCAGCAGTCTCCATGTATCTATGTTGCCAGAACATAAAGCTAGTAATATCTGGGACTTTCCTACCTCATCATGAAGTAATGATCTGAAATGTGCATTTAAAGAGGGGGTAGAATCTTATAGTAACCTTGTGATATAAAGGGTTTGCACACTGGATTATGACTACTCAAAAGAAATATTTCAAACTGGGGAAGTAAACATAATTACCTAAGGAAACATTGTTAGTTTGCAGGTAATAGATCTCAGAGTAGACCCACTAACTGAATCTTTTTCAACTTTTTTTGTGTGTTTTTTAAGAGTCAAGGTTGCCCAGGCTGGAGAGCAGTGGCACACTCATAGCTTGCTGTAACCTTGAACTTCTGGACTCAAGGGCTCCTCACGTCTCAGCCTTTCTGAGCAGCTAGGACTACAGGCATGTGCCACCACACCTAGCTAATTTTTAAAAAATGCTTTTTTGTAGAGATGGGGTCTTGCTATGTGGCCCAGACTTTGTGCCATTTTTTAAGCTGACCTAATATTTATAATATCAATAAAGCTATTCAACAAATAAGAGATCATAATAATGATAACAGCTATCATTTACTGAGTCCATTCTATGTTCCAGGAACTGTACAAGGCACTGTTATACCTATTATTTCATAAATTTCCCCTCTTTCCTGTTTCAGAAGTAGCATGTTTCCCAATTTATAGGTAGAGTGATTGGGGTTCTGAAAGAGCTGTGGTGTATGTCACAGAGCTAGTAAGCATGGACCCAGGCTTGCTAATTTGTTATTATTATATCTCAATGACTTCCTTCTATGTGGAGGAAAGAGAATCTGTGTCTTCTTCCAAATATGACCAGTTAAAAGGGATGTGACAATGGGACAGGCTGATTTTCACAAACTGAATGTTGATTCATAGCATATTCTGAGAATTTGGAGTGGAGAGAACAGATTCTCATCAAGTGGCTTCTTTGCGATACCGGTTGGTTGCAAGCCGGTGAAAGATGTTCTGGCATCAGCAGCTGAGTGAAAACTTTTATGAGAACCATTTTTTTCTTTTACTAGCCTCATCTTGAGCTCCAAAGTATTCTTGCCTTGAACACTGCTCTGAAGAAGCAATGAATAAAAAGGTCATGTCCTTGAAAGAAGTTGTTCATGAAAAGCTGAAAGTCTGCTCTTGGCTTGCTTGATGTTGTATTTAGATATGTTTGGGAAAGTCTTTTACAAACTCAAAGTTCTGGAAGGAACTAAGCTCTCATTCTCAGTCTCTTTTTACTCCAAACGGCACATTCGCACAGCAACAATCTTACTCAATTTCTAGGCATTCACTTTTAATCCATGAAGAACTCTTTAATTAGCATTATGTATATCCTGTTGCATTACTTGATATCTTAAATAAGATGATGAATACAGCACACTTGCCTAGTGCTTAAATTATTTGAATCTAGTCTCATAAATGTTGTGTCTCCACAATATTTGAGTCTATTTAATCTAGCATAGTATAGGATAAGCACTTCCATGACTCTCTGATTTACATATTCAAGTGGGGATTCTGCAGATTCTGGCATTAAAACAGACATGCAAGTTCACAAATTTAGAAGCCAGGCCCAAAATATCCCTGGGAGGACTCTAGGTGTTGCTCAGGAAGTAAAGCACGGATTCTGGACATGGCCAGAGCTTCAAAAATGTGTGCTGAAGGCTGCACCAAGACTGGACTATAATATCTATCACATAGTAAATTATGTATAAATTGAAATTTTGTGAATCAAGCCTGTTTTCATATGCATAGTGAGGGCTTGTTATATTCAGGGACCATGTCTTGAATTATTTGTAAAATGAATAATTACATCCTAATTAGCCGACTCTGTAAGTCTGACTTTCTGTTACATAAGATTTCCTTAAAGTGTGGGTCACCTGAGTGCACGAGAAAATAACTTAGCATGACATAGTATGCCACACAAGACCTCACCTGTGATTTTCTGTCTTTTCATGTCCTGGAAAATCAGACCCTTCTGCGATGTTCTCTGAACGCCAAGCTTTGTGTTGTTATTTTAATGGAATAACCACAGAAGAAAGACATGCTTTAAAAACATGTTTTTAAAGTGGGCTTTTGCTGAATGTGGAGACTTGTACCTGTAATCCCAGCTACTCAGGAGGCTGAGGCTAGAGGATCACTTGAGTCCAGGAGTTTGAGTCTGCGGTGAGCTACGGTCGTACCACTTGCCTGGATAACAGAGCAAGAACCAATCTCCAAAAAATAGTTTTTTTTAAAGAAGTGGACTTCTGTACTCACTTGTGTAGAGAGTATAAGTGTATGAGATACAGGAAATATTACAGTGTAATTACAAGACATCATAGATAGATGGATAGTTAGAACATTTATACTTATAGACATATATATAAAGGCACAGAGATAGAGATGTAAGGGCAGGCACAGCATCTAGAAGACTTGATTTTTCTTTCTTTGTAGGGTCATACATTCACAATAGATAGGTTATCTCAGCTCCTGCTCTATGATAAATTATTGGAGGAAAAATCTGTGTCTATGTTCTGTGCCTAAATCATTATAATTGCAGTTAGATATTTATTAATAATTTTTATAATAATAATCATATTAGGAGTTTAAATAAAATCTTCCTGTCAATAGAGTGATAAGTAGTCATGATGTGATGGTTAAAAAATACAAACAATGAACAGTGGTTAAATTAAGCAGAAAAAAAAATCACATAAAATCTTGGGGTTAATCATAAGCTAGGCTTTCTTTTTTCTTTGTTTATAATATTCCAGTTTGGTATATTCTGATCCTTTAATAACACTCCAACTTCATAGTGTTTTGTACCTCATTTTATTCTAATAATAGTGTTAAACTTAACTTACTAGGCCTAAATTTGTTATTCATTTTAGAACCTTACAGTTGACTCCATTTTATATCATTAGTTTATCAAGGTCTCTCTTACTTGCTGATAGTATTCGTAGAGAACCTAGGTGCTTAATTAGTTCTCAACTGAAAGTGCATTGGAAAAATACGGGCTCTGGAACCATCAGCCCTAGATTTGACTATTAGCTTTGCTGTTTACTTAGGGGCAGCCTCAGTAAGACACTTAACTCCCAGACCCACAATTTCCTTGTTGGCAAAGTGGGGATATTAACATCTGTTTTGTAGAACTGTTGTGAGCATTAGAGCTAGTACATCTGAAAGGCTCACCTTAGAGTCTGACACACCTTAGACACTTCTCAAATGGGAACTAGTAAGATGATGACTGCGATGATGACAATGATGACAGTGACCCATCTGAACAAATTCATTTCATGTCTCTAATACCCTTGATTTGTTGCCCTATCTTCTATGCGCAGAAAGACCTGTACTTGAAAACAAGTCCTTATTTTTTCCTCCCGTAGGTGAGGGATCAATTTGTTTATCTCATTGTGATGCAGTGTCCTAGACTGGACAGCCTGGTCCTCAGCTCCTGCTCTTAGGTAACAGACATGAGCTTGGTGGAAATAAGCACTTACCTGTGAACCCTCAGGTACTTTTTCCTTTGTGAGTATCCTTTTGCTGGTGCAGACTCCAGCAAAGTTATGGCACTGTTCTTTAAAAGGATGGGTTTGAAAAGAAAAAAACAAACAGCCCCATTACAAAGTGGGCAAAAGATATGAATGGACAGTTCTCGAAAGAAGACATACAAGCAGCCAACAGTTACAAGAAAAAATGCTCAGCCTCACTAGTCATCAAAGAAATGCAAATTAAAACTACACTGAGATACCACCTAACTTCAGTCAGGATGTCTATCATCAATAACTCAAAAAACAACAAATGCTGCAGAGGATGCAGGGGAAAGGGAATACTTCTACATTGCTGGTGGGAGTGTAAACTAGTACAGCCTCTGTGGAAAACAATGTGGTGTTTCCTAAAAGATCTAACAATCGATCTTTCATATGACCCTGCAATCCCCCTACTGGGAATATACCTGGAAGAACTCA